>JABAKD010000029.1:14567452-14794952 GCA_012845835.1 Undaria pinnatifida
CTACAACCTCACCCTGGGCAGATCAAGGCTATACGGTAGGGAGACATACACAGCCGCCAACTTTCACTAACAACGCGTCTGAGCCAATCGGCGAGTCATCCCACGGTAAGGCATGAGTGTAGCATCAGAAAATCCCTGAGCTCTTCACATGAGGAACTCAATATTTCACCTTCATACTACATGACTTCGCAGGCATTCGTTCGCACAACCCGATCAAGCTTCTATGCTCATTTTAGTCCTAAAGAAATATGTATGTACACTCTCGTGAAACTACTTCATTCACCGGCAGTTTCTCAAACATGAGGAGCTCAATCTCACCCAGGGACTTTTTGGCCCAATCATACAACTGCGACCCCTACCTCTACCGTGGGATTGCTCGAAGCGCGGGTGACTACATTGGTTAGGTGATTTTTTGTCGCAGCGTTGTATTGTGCAAACCGTCCCCCGCTGGGGGACTGACACACAAAAGAAAACGAACACAGCAGTGCTCACGAAGGCCTATGACCGCAGGGGACAGGGGACAGGGGGTGGTCACTCGCGCGAGTGACCCCAAGCCACCGCCAAGAATAGCCCCCCCAAAAAGCAACATTATATTATAAACCTTGCTTATTGTTAAGGAATTAGTCTAGACTAGTGGGGTATTAGTCCGTTTGACCACTTGCAAAAGGTTAACCACTAGCTTACCCAAAGTAAGCCTCATAGTTGACACTCTCCCCCCCTGAAACGGCGGGATAGCTTGTCGGCCGGGTCTCTAAATTCCTTAACATTATGGTGCCGTAGTATTGGTCCCCAGAACGCAGGCTCATGAGACCTAGGGTCAAAGAAAACATTTTCGCCAAAAAAGGGTATACCGCTAGCGTACACCACGCGCGCGACGCGTCTGTCTTGGGACGACTCGGAAATGCTTCAACCCTCTTTTTTTAGCACCGCACGCACTCCCCGGGACGTGAGGGCAGAGCACTCAGAATTTTGGTGTAGACTAGACCAGGATGAATGTGAGCGATGTTCTAATAATAGCGTTTTTTATTACGGAGATGCAGTGTTAACAGGGGTGATTTAATGCATAGACTAGACTTCGGGGTCATAACTCTGTCATTTCTTCGTCGACAACGGTAAACGATAGCTTGGATTGTTCGCATAGGGCTTACGGTCACGGCGCCAAAACAAAACAATAAAAAATATGATGTTCTGGCCGAGACATTGCAAAAATTACGAGACATTTCCGGTTAATTTTTTGCAAAATGACAGAACTATTAATAAGGCATTCACCCCTGTTGATTAACAATATGGATCTCCTTAATAGTCTAGTTCTTAACCCCTTTACAGCTGGAACCCCTTTGGGGGGACAAAATTACTTGGAATTAGCGTAGGGAGGGGTTTGGGGGCTCTAAAGGGGTTAAAGCATGGGATTTTTCATCCGGTGGAGTGGGTATTCGTACTCGTATTACGGAGATCCATTGAAAAAAGGGGTCATCTAATGCCTAGACTATGGGGTCATAACTCGGGCTGCCAATTCTTCGTCCCGATAACACACGGTAAACGATAGAGCTTGGATTGATTGT
Source organism: Undaria pinnatifida (assembly GCA_012845835.1). Classification (NCBI taxonomy): domain Eukaryota; class Phaeophyceae; order Laminariales; family Alariaceae; genus Undaria; species Undaria pinnatifida. The sequence continues at coordinate 14,569,015 of JABAKD010000029.1, forward strand.
TGTTCGCATATGTACATACACAGGCCTTACGGTCACACGGCGCAAAAAAATAATGAAAATAAAAAGTATGGATGTTCTGGCCGAGATATTGCCAAACTTATTATGAGACATTTATGATTTTCGGTGAATTTTTTGCGCACCCCTCCCTCTGCCCTGTTAATTAGCAATGATAATGGATCTCTCTCCGTTAGTAATAACAATTGGTGAGGTGTTCTCGTCACTTTGCTTGCTTGTCCCCCCGGTTCTGTGAGGTGTTTGTCAGTTTGCTTGCTTGTCCCCCCCGGTGCTGAAGGCCTCGGTTCAAAAAAAGGTTTCAGAGATATATTTAGCCGTGCGTGTGGACAGAGTGCTACTAGTACTACTGCGCCCCCAGTAGGGGCGTCCTACCATGCAACGCGACCATCAAGAAGGCTTCCTTTCCGTCCACGGCACCGCGCGGACGATGCACACAGAGACTACGAGAGAGATCGATGGTGCTTGAGCAGTGCTCGCCCCTTTTTTTTTTTCTCGATAATAGAGGGTGGACACATCTATCTAGCATTCCCCTCCCATCCACTGAGATATATGACGAAGTGACGTGCTACGATATAGATTAGATAGTAGAGGTGAAGCGCCCGATCTTTTTTCTGAGAGGTTTTTCTCAATTTTGTTGGGAGCTTGTGAGAGACCTCCCCCGTGAAAAAAAAACTGATTTGATTGATGAGGAGAAAAGTAAAAGTGCGCGCTATGATGATCCCGGATGAACAAAAAAAAACATGGCGCCGAGGTATAAAACGAAAAAATCATACCAGATCTCATCCCGAAAAAAAAATGTCGAATTTTCCGGCGACATTCGGGGTTAAGAGGTCTCCCGTCATATTCACAAAACAAAATAGCCAAAAAAATAAATGGCATACGAACCTGTATCGTAGCACACGCGTCATATATATGATGCTTTGGGAAAAACTAAAAATGTCACTCGCGACGTGTTCTTCACCTAGCCTTTGTTACAAGGCTTAGTTAGTTTGGGTAAGCTAAGCTATTGGTTAACCTTTTGCAAGTGGTCAAACGGACGAATACCCCACTCTAACACCTTAACAAATGGCGTCGTCGGCAGGACCATGGTTTTTTTTGGGTGTCGTGGGTTCGAATCCCACCATCCACAGCAGTCATGAACTTTTTCAGACTTTCCCCATCTCGAACTTGAAAAATACTTTCCCCGGTATCCCCAGGAAATGAAATCGTTTGGATGTTGACACGTCCGCCCGTATGTATTGAAATGCTCGCCCCCCCGCCCCCCCCCCCCCCCCGATCCCTCTTGTTTAAACGCACCACCTGAAATCAAAATCTGCCAGAGTAGTAAACACTACCAGCCAGCTGATATCATCTCATTATCCTTCTAGCCATCCATGCCGTAGCTCCAACTCATCCCCCCCCCCCCCCCCCTTTGTTCCCCGCCCAGTTCGTCCAAACGCCCCCCACTTACAATCGAAATCGGCCAGAGAGTATTAGACACTAATAAGCCATTGATATCACGTCATTATCTTTCCAGACATCCATGACGTAGCTTTCATTCATCCCCCCTCCCCCCCTCCAACGCCCCCTCCTTCCCCACACCCCGCACGATCGCCTAGACCCAGCACCGCGCGTATAGTAGGCCCCTACATATATGATTAATACGCGCGATCGGAGGATCACACACAATGTTGCGAACATCAGTGTCGACCAAATCCTTGATTTTCATATTATATGTGACCTAAACCTCTTGAAAACCCTTCCCCCCCCCTCCCCCCCCCCCCCGCCTTTTTTTTTTTTTTTTTTTTTTCCCTCGCTCTCTCTTGCTTAAACGCCCCACCTACTATCGAAATCCACCAGAGTAATAAACACTTCCACGCCCTGGATATCGCCTCGCTATCGTTTCAGAGCCGTCCATGCCGCTGCTGCAATTCCCACCCACCCCCGTCCCCACGCCCCCTCCTTCACCCACCACCCGCACCATCGCCTAGACCTAGCACCACGCGTATAGCCAACCCCTACATCTATGCGACCTAAAGCTCTCCCCCCCCCGCCCCCGGCCCCCCCCGCCACATTCCTCCCCCTCCCCCACAATAAATATTTATAGTTTCCACGCACAAATAGACCTGCCCCACCCGTCCCCTCCCCCCCCTCCCCCCCTCCCGCCCCCCTTTTGATCAAAATCAGCCCCCCGCGTCCTTAAAAGCTCCGCCCTCCCCTCACCGGATATTCGACTTACAGGATTCACTTACTTGATAAACTGATGCATTTCCTTCCACAGCTGTCAGATTTTGTCCCCCTCAGAAAACGGGCTTTATAGTTTCCGCGCACAGACCGCCTAACATCACCCTGTTGACCCTGATAGCTACACTGTAGTTGCAAGGGGAGTCGCCGACCTATATCCTTAATGAGGACACACAACCCGTAATACACGCGATCGGAGTATCACACACAGCTTGCAAAGATGAGTTTCGACAAAATATTCGATCTCACAGCTGGAGTGTATTTTAATTTTTATAATATATATCCGGCCGACCTTCTATTCCGCCGTTTCAGGGCGGGGAAGAGTGTTGTAAGGCATAGTTTGGGTAAGCTACGAGTATTGGTTAACCTTTTGCAAGTAGTCGTCAAACGGACTAATACCCCACTAATAATACCTTACGCAATAGGGTGGGTACACATTCAGCGAAAATCATGTTTCGAAGAGCGAAATAGAGAACGAAATGCCGACGATTTTGAGCTAAGGAGGAGAGGGTCAATTATGGAGCCCCGGATCATTTTCAGAAAAAAAAAACTTGTCAAACAGCCGAAAAGTGCTATGTAGAAACCTCTATCTGTCGCGTAGCACTAAGTCATCATCACCACACATTCATCATCATCATCACCACCACCATCATCAGCGACAACGGCAGCACCAGCACCAGCGGCACCAGCACCAGCGGCACCAGCAGCAGCAACACCACCAGGCAACACTCAACCACGACCCACCACCACAACAACAGCATCAATGCCCGATCGTGACCATAATCATGAAACAACTAACAACAGCAACAACCACAAACAAGCCGGCACATACACGAAAACACCAACAACAACAGCGCAGCAGCAACAACTGGCAGCTTTGAGACGATTATATGATACACAGCCCTCTGGCCACCTGTGATTGTGCGGGGATGGATCCCATACAGTCTTCCTTTTTGAAGACTTTTGTTTGCGATGAGGTGTGGTATATATGATGATGATGCACACAGCAGTCATTGCACATATATGTACTCGTGCATTGAGGACACACACAACCCGTAATATAAGCGCGATCGGAGTATCACACACAGATCTCATGAGTTTCGACAAAATATTCCATCTATCTCACAGCTGGAGTGTGTTTTTATTTTTTATATAATATACTTACAGACTACTCGTAAGTCTTGTGCATTTTATCATATGTTCTCTCGAAGGAAAAAAATGCATGAGAGAGAGAGTTACGATATACCAGGTACGACAGACGCGCTGCTCCTAGGAGATGCATCAATATATAGTATATGATGTGCAATATGATATACAACACACTCGCCAAGGATATGCACCAGGGGGTACATGTGTGAAGTTCGTACGACATTCTTCTCGTGTTTTCTCCAAGAAGAAGAGAACTTTTTGAAAATATCACCACTACTACTATGTACACACAGCTAGCAGCTATTAATAGAGCTACGAGCTATAGTCTAGAATCTAGCGAGCTAGAAAAAAGCTAGAGCTTCTGTATTCGGCAGTACGCATGCTATGACATAATAATGTGCACAATAGAACACGCTGTTTGTTGCGATATAATATGAATAGTACACAGTGCTCTCACACTTTCAAGACCTCGCAGAGTTCACTCCAAAAAAAAAGTAAAATATAATGGTCGCGAGGTTTTGAGAGATTACCGGTAGCTGGCGCCAGAGGACGGACTTTTTCGTTTGTTGCTATTATAACTGCGTTGTTCCTACCAATCCTACCGGCGGTCCCCGTTACTTCTCCACCTGCAACTGCTATAAGGCTTAGTTTGGGTAAGCTATCGGTTAACCTGTGCAAGTGGTCAAACGGACTAGTACCCTACTAAAGTCCTTAACAAATGGCGTCGTCGACAGACCATGGGTTTTTGGGTCGTGGGTTCGATCCCCACATCCACCATAAACGTAATTGAGCACATGTATACCAAGCGTCGATTCGCATCCCTCCCTCTAACGCTCAATGACGGAGACAGCATATGGCCACATACATCACCTCGCATGCTGTATTTGGCAATACGTATCTCTTGCGTATAATTAGCGATGTCGATAATAATGGTGATTGTATGATGATGGTGACAAACACAGTGCATGACCACATCACCTCGCCTGTTGCATTTGACAATACGTATCTCTTTCTTATAATTAGCGATGTCAGAAAATAATGGTACCTACAAATATTCTATAAAATATTCTAGCTTTCGATCGATGTATCATACAACAACAAACTATGAAGATTTAACACGTTATTTACTACACTTAAACACTGGGTTGCATGCTGCATCTTACATCAAACCTTCTAGAATAGTAAACATTACAAGCCAGATGATATAAAGGGATGTCTTATTGCTTCAATCGTCAGGTTTGTCCCCTTTGAGAATTTATAGTTTCCGCGCACATATTGAAATGTCCCCCCCCCCCCCCCCCCCCCCCCTCCCCTCCCCCTCCACTGACCTCTTTTTCATAACAAACCCCAACCCTTTCCCCCCCCCCCCCCGCCCCTCCGTCCCCCGATCCCCCCCCCCCCCCCTTCCGCCTACTCTGTCCAAACGCCCCACTGTTAAGGTTATTAGTGGGGTATTAGTCCGTTTGACCACTTGCAAAAGGTTAACCAATAGCTTACCCAAACTAAGCCTTATAACACTCTCCCCCCCTGAAACGGCGGGATAGCAGGTCGGCCGGATATACGGGCGGACCTGTCAATATATCCAAGCCGTTTCATTTCCTGGGTATACCGGGGAGAGTATTTTTCAAGTTCGCCATGGGGAAATCTGAAAAAGTTTATTATGGTGGATGTGGGAATCGAACCCACGACCCAAAAACCCATGGTCCTGCCGTCGACGCCATTTGTTAAGGTTATTAGTGGGGTATTAGTCCGTTTGACCACTTGCTTGCAACTGGTTAACCAATAGCTTACCCAAACTAAGCCTTATAACACCACTCACAATCAAAATCGGCCTGAGTAATAAACACCTATACGCAGTTGATACCACATCATTATATTTCTGACCATCCATGACGAAGGTTTCAAATATTCCCCCCCCCCCCCCCCCCCCCACCCCCCCCCCCCTCCAACGCCCCCTCTTTTCCGACCACCTACACGATCGCCTAGACCTAGCACCACGCGTATAACAAGCTGCTACATATCTTTGATCTCACAGCCGAAGTGTATTTGAATATTATTTGTGACCTAAACCTCCTAAAAATCCCCCCCCCCCCTCTTGCTCTCCCTTACTCAAACGCCCCACCAAATATCAAAATCCGCCACATTAACAAACACTTCAAGCACAGGATATCACCTCATTATCTTTCGAGAGCCATCCATGCCGCTGTGTTTCCCCCCCCCCCCCCTCCAACGCCCCCTCTTTCCCGACCACCTGCACGATCGCGTAGACCTAGCACCACGCGTATAACAAGCTGATACATATCTTTGATCTCACAGCCGAAGTGTATTTGAATATTATTTGTGACCTAAACCTTCTAAAAAAAACTCCCCCCCCCCCCCCCCCCCTCTTGCTCTCCCTTACTCAAACGCCCCACCAAATATCGAAATCCGCCACATTAATAAACACTTCACGCACAGGATATCACCTCATTATCTTTCGAGAGCCATCCATGCCGCTGTGTCCCCCCCCCCCCCCGCCTCGAACGCCCCTTTCTTCCCCATCACCCGCACCTTCGCCTAGACCTAGCACCACACGTATAACAAACCCCTCACCTAAAGCCCTTCCCCCCCCCCCCCCCGCCCCCCGCCCCCGCCCCCACCCCCCACCCTCCCCCCCCAACCCATCCCAACCCCACCCCCTCGAACACTCCACCCTCTCTTTACTCACTGATTGTACGACTTACCCCAGAATATACACGATAAACTGATGTATTATTTCCAAAAATGTCACATTTGTCCCCTCGAAATAATGTATAGTTTCCAGGCACATATCGAGCTGCCCCCCCCCCCCCCCGCGCCAACCCCCCCCCCCCCCCCCCCCCCCCCCCCCCCCCCCGCCCCCAATAATATACTGGTGCCAAAACCGTCAGATTTATCCCCTCGAAAGGATTTATAGCTTACATGCACAAATTGCCCTTTCCCCCCCCCCCCCCCCCCCCCGCCCCCCTCCAAACCCGCTCGCTTTTGATCAAAACCAGGCCCCCCCTTTCCCTTCACAGCTGTCAGATTTTGTCCCCCTCAGAAACGGGTTTTATAGTTTCCGCGCACAGACTGACTAAAATCATCCTGTTGACCCTGATAGCTACACTGTAGCTGTAAGGGGAGTCGCCGACCTATATCCTTAATGAGGACACACAACTCGTAATGCGCGCGATCGGAGTATCACACACAGCTTGCAAAGATGAGTTTCGACGAAATCTTCGATCTCACAGCTGGAGTGTATTTTAATTTTTATAATATACTTTTTCAGATTTTCCCATGGCGAACTTGAAAAATAATCTCCCCGGTATACCCAGGAAATGAAACGGCTTGGATATATTGACAGGTCCGCCCGTATATCCGGCCGACCTGCTATCCCGCCGTTTCAGGGGGGGAGAGTGTTATAAGGCTTAGTTTGGGTAAGCTATTGGTTAACCTTTTGCAAGTGGTCAAACGGACTAATACCCCACTAATTCCTTAACAAATGGCGTCGTCGACAGACCATGGGTTTTTGGGTCGTGGGTTCGATCCCCACCATCCACAATAATAAACTTTTCAGACTTTCCCCATGTCGAACTTGAAAAACACTCTCCCTGGTATCCCCAGGAAATGAAACGGCTTGGATATAGACACAGGTCCGCCGTATATCCGGCCGACCTGCTATCCCGCCGTTTCAGGGGGGGAGAGTGTTATAAGGCTTAGTTTGGGTAAGCTATCGGTTAACCTGTGCAAGTGGTCAAACGGACTAGTACCCTGCTAATTCCTTAACACAACGCACAGGCTGCCGCCGTATACGGGGACCCGGCTTGACCCCTGGGGGTCAGGGTGCGGTGGAGATAGCCACCCGGAAAGTCCCCCCCTCTCCGGGTAATGCGGGGGGGGCTTGCGCAAGGTCACTCACTCTATAACAGTCTTCCACGCCAGACTTTTCGTCCTGTTACGACCCACCTTAAACTTGCCCATATCATTGTTCGTCGGCTTGCTACAGTAGCAATGTTCTTCTACACTACGATACTGCACCCGAGGGTATCTGTCTCTGTACTACGACGCAGTCAATGATACTTCGCACCACAGCTTCAGTGTTGTGCACAAGAGAAGCAAGATGTTATATTATCGCAAGCGACATGCATATATATATTAATATTGGGCATCTGCATTGAGCATGCACCCCGGTACCATTTTAGGCTCCCATGATCCCCCTCCGCCCCACACCCCCCTCCCCTTTCCTTCCCCCATCGCCCCACCAAAAATCAAAACCCGCCCCGAGTTATTTATAAACACTACCCGACAGGCGATATCATCTCTGTACCTTTCGAGCCGTCCATTCAGTAGCGCCAATTCATTTAAGTGCGGTCTCTCAAGTTCCAATTACCCCCCCCTCCTCGCCGCCCCCACCATCGCCTACTAGCATAATTACGCGTGCGCAGTAAGCTCCTATTTGTTTATGCGAACTCCCACCCCTTCACCCGCCCCCCCCTGCCGCCCCCCTCACCGGCCATACGACTACTACTACTACTACTACTGCTACAGGATGTACATATTAAAACAGTGCATTCTAACAGCCGTCAGATTTTGTCCCCCTCAAAAACGGGTGTTTGTTTTGATTTTTTTCCGTGCACAGATTGATTGACACATCAAATCCTGTTGACCCTGGCACTCAAGCTAGTTCAGAGGGGAGTCGCCGACCTATATCCTTAATGAGAGGACACACACCCCCAGTAACACGCGCGCGATCGGAGTATCACGTACGCAGCTTGCAAAGACGAGTTTCGACAAAATCTTTGATCTCACAGCTGGAGGAATTTTTTGTTTCTATTTTGTTCATTATAAATATGGGAGGAGATTTTTGTCTTCTACGAGCAGGCAGACACCGATATATGAGAGAAAACAACAAAAATCACCTCGGAATGATTCTTAATACGATAGCCCCCCCCGGAACCAGTTTTTTTCTTTTTTTTTTCCTTCAACAAACGCTTCATGGCTGCCCGACACGAGGACGTATGTGCTGTGAACAAAATATCTTTCATGTATTTCTTGTTTGCGAAGGACTACTAGTAGTAGTATAAATAGTGTAGTAGTAAAGTAGTAGTAGTAGTAGTAGTAGTAGTAGTAGTAGCAGTAGTAGTAGTAGTAGTGTAGTAGTAGTAGTAGTGTAGTAGTAGTAGTGTAGTAGTAGTAGTAGTAGTAGTAGTAGTGTGTAGTAGTAGTAGCCGTAGTAGTAGTAGCCGTAGTAGTGTAGTAGTAGTAGTAGTAGTAGTAGTAGAGTAGTAGTAGTAGTAGTAGTAGTAGTAGTAGTAGTAGTAGCAGTAGCAGTAGTAGTAGTAGTAGTAGTAGTAGTAGTAGTAGTAGTAGTAGTAGTAGTAGTAGTAGCAGTAGTTGTATCGAACCATGACGTCGGGATGGCAACGGGCGCCGTATTTCACGATTTACGGCCGGGATCTGGTTTCAAAACCGGCCATTTCGTTGAAGAAGAGTTAGGAGGGGCTACCGTAGAACGACTCCTCGATGTCTTGCGCCTTCCGAAAGGCAAACACCAATACTATATAAGGAAAAGCAAGAAAGTGTTACCCCGGATGAACAGTTTCATGGTTTAACCCCTTTAGAGCCCCCGAACCCCTCCCTATTCTAAAACCAAGTGTTTTTGTCCCCAAAAACGGGTTTCCAGTTGTAAAGGGGGTTAAGAGGCATGCGCACACAACAACGAAAAATCAATTTGTGCTAAATAGACAAGAGTGATGGTGCATTCCGACACAGTCTACGTTGGTGGCGGTGGTGGTGTTAGAGGTGACATTATCACCTCGTTCGTTTTTGTTTCTGCGAGGTTCCTCTCGCGATTGTGGGTAACATCTTGACAGATTAAGAGCAAAAAATAATTAAATTGCAAGTCCCGACGATCAACAATCTCATGTCTCATAAAAGGTGTCGTAATAAAAAAAACGAAAAAAAAAAAGAAATGCCGAAACGTGTACCAGGGTACATGTATATATGGTACTAGGGTACATATATATACTAAGAAACATGGTATTAAAATGAGGTATTCCCCGGCGATATCGAGTTAAAACAGAGGAATCCCGAAATTCAGAAAACTTGTTTCGTGGGCACCAAGAAAGTATACGTGCTTCGTGTACCTCTACACATTGTCATGCCTATTGAAGCAGGCGTCTTCCGGACAATTTTGGGCCAAGGTGCCCCGTTACACTCTTCACTACTACTATGAATAGTGTTACCGAAAAAAGATATAGAAATAATATTAATATACAAGATTTATATTAAAATTAATTATATGCATATATATATTATTTATATATTCATATATAATACTTTGTCATAGCACGCGTCAAGTGCTCACTGCTTGCTATAAGATTGCGCGAGCAAGATGCTATCTATCGTTGCACATATTTCATCGAAAGTTATCCTCCAACTCTCAAGCACGTTAAAAATAATAGCTGATAGTGCCCGGCGCAAGGTTGACGAGGTTCTGTTAAGATACGGCCTCGAAAGGCCTGTAGGTATCCGAATTTGAGATCATTTGGATGGGTTTCGTATGATAAGGTTGGCGGTTTATATTCGGGGAAGTTAGGAATTAGATCGGAGGCACGCGCCTCCGATCTCAGAAGCTATCCCGGGCTCTGGTGGAAACGAATAAAGCTACATCTCTACGAAGGAACGAAAGTGAGTACTCTCCGAGGACCTGCTCAATTGGCAGACCTGCAGGGGGCACTCTGTGTCTCCCACCTTTAATTTCACATGTGGCGTCGTCGGCAGGACACGAACCTGCGCGTGAAATCACAATGGGTTTCCAATCCATGAACTTCAGCCCCCCTGGTTCTTGCTTCTTCTGTGGTGTATTAATATTATTAGTCAGTGTTCTACAACAACATTCCTATTCAAGAAAAGGAAAAAACCATGATGATTTTCAGTCTCAAAGATACACAAAACAAAACGGTAAATAAATGTACGAGTATACGCACCAGGTATACAAGGTATACAACGACAGATACTTTGGAAGTAGTGCCGGTTACCGCTACGTAGTGCCGTTGTGTGCACTATAGAGGTCAATACAGGCACTATTGGGGCAACCGGCACTACACCGCATCCTGACACTAACTGGTCGTTGTTTCCATGGGTACCAAAAGCGATTTCACACGCACTATACACTATAATAGGGAAAACGGCACTACTACTTAACTAGCCCTATAGAGGAAGACCTGCACAATTGCTGCTACTGTTGTATGTCGTAGCTGCCACCCACCCTTCTATGGCATGGTGCATGCGTGGGCACATTTGATACACATCTATCAACAGAGTTTTATACCTCTGACAGTATATTTGCTTCGTGACAGTTGAGAGTTGGGACGCGCGCGCATTATAATAATGTTGTTGTTCTCATTGTCGTCACATATTCACTTGCATATACTCCGTATATTACTAGGTAGTTCAAATGATTAATTACGTCACATATTATAGCGCTTTGGCCATGCAACTCGTGGAGTCGACTAAACATGCACCACTAATATTAAGAACGATGGTGCCGAAGTATCCAAAGAACAGAATAATCGAACAAATGAATAAATGACACCCTCGGGCAGCCTGTCGACAACAACACCACAAGAGACCTTGTTAGTTGCTAGTGTGCTAACATTGTTCCATGGAATAATATTTCGCTGGTATTATATTGTTGGTCCGAGGCAGGACACAAAATCTCGTCACGCAGTTAATTAGTTGGCGATGGCGCCTAAAGGTCTACGTGCCCCGAAGTCTCAAATTCGAAATTCATGCGACCTACATATATGACCTACTCAAATCTAAAGCAAGTCTCCAAGACCCGCCCGTCGATATATTTCGAGCAATTTACTTTGTTCTAGAATACCACCGGGGGACACGTCGCATCTCTTTTCCAAGCGAACACACGTCACTCAATGCGGATACAGTAGTATGTACCGTGTGGAGGACACGTAATATAGCACACCCCCTCGGTGATAGCTCACCCCCTCCGTGATATTTAGCACACCCCCTCGGTGATCGCACACCCCCTCGGTGATAGAGCACACCCCCTCGGTGATAGCACACCCCCTCGGTGATAGCACACCCCCTCGGTGATAGCACATCCCCTCGGTGACGACACCCTCCCTCGGTGATAGCTAGCGTACCGCCTCGGGGATAGCACACCCCGTCGGTGATAGCTATTAATAGCAGATTAATAGTATACCCCCTCGGTGATAGCACACCCCCTCGGTGATAGCTAATAGCACACCCCCTCGGTGATAGCTAATAGCACACCCCCTCGGTGACAGCACACCCTCTCGGTGATATAGCACCCCCCCCCCCGGTGATAGCTAATAGCACACCCCCTCTGTGACGCGTGCTACGTTACACTATTAATCTATTGAAAGAGTAATAGTAATGGTATATTATTATCTGGTATTTAAGGCGGTTCTTGTAGGGGTCGATTCTGTTCTGGCCTCACGACGCGCGCCTCGACCGAGAAACAACTTTTAACTACAGCAGTACCAGGTATACAGCATACAGTACAGTATATACAGTATACAGTATATGCAGTATACAGCATTCGGTAGACAGTAGACAGTAGACAGCAGACAGTAGACAGTAGAAAGTAGACAGCAGACAGCAGACAGTAGACAGTAGACAGTAGACGGTAGACAGTATCTAGACAGTAGATAGGGGTCGCCCAGTAACGCGGCGGTGGTGTGCTCTAGAGAGCAATATGACCGCCTTGTTCACCTTATTCGCCTTGTTCCTTCAAGGTTTTGAGTGCAGGTTTTGACGGCCTCGTATCGGGATACCACCTTACTAGCCCTTACTCAGACCGCCTTATTATGGAGGGACCCCCATATACTGGTATGGTTGGAAAACCATTTAGCTTGTTGAGGGGATTACGATGTTTTTGTCGATGTACAAGGTTCCTCCGCGGGAGATGTGATTGGCGCGAAATACCGCCCGGGGGTCTCTCGCAAGCTGAAAAGGGGGAACACAAGAACACACAGGCGGTGTTCGTTTGTACGGGCTATAACATAATTAATTTGGTTTCACGTGATAAAAAGAAGCCCTTGAGATCTGGCAAGGAAGAGACAATTCCAACCAAGGCGCAACACTCTAGCAGGCGGGGGTACCTCCGTTTTTCAAAACTAACCTGGTCAGAGCCACTCGCACGCGCGACTCTGTACCGCTCACAGACAAAGTAACTTCATGATTAATTAGGCGATTTTTGCTTGGCGCAGCGTAGGTATACGAATGACCATTGGTTCTATTTTGTGGAGAGTCACATCAACAACAACATCAACAACAACAACGACAACAACAACAACAACAACAACAGCAACAGCAACAACAATGTTCAACAACAACAACAACAACAACAACAACAACAACAACAACAACAACAACAACAACAACAACAGTTAACAACAACAACAACATCACCATAAAACTAGAAAAATAAAATAATAAAACGCATAGGAACGGGGGGGTCACTCGCACGATTGACCCCCCGACGCCACTACAAAGAAAAGAAAAATAAAAAGACCCCGAAGACCCCAAAGTTTTAAAGGTGGCCCCCTCTAGCGTGGCATTTTGGTCTTAAGGCTCCACACACCGCAAGTAACCCGGCAAGTAAACGGCGTTCGTTCCACCGTTCCTACGGGCTATAACCCGATTTCACGGAGACATGTTAATGGAAACTGGGGCAAGGAAGATACAAGTAGCCACCGACCGCGCAACCAAACGGGCGAGGAACACCGACAAACCACACACAGCCAAAAGGAGCTTATTTCGGTCTAAACTATATCCCGAGGCCATGGCATTGCTCAACGGAACGGGTGCCACTTACTTCATTATTATTGTTATTATCCCGAGGCCATGGCATTGCTCAACGGGTTCCACATCTCCATTATTATATTGCCATCATGTAGTTTGCCGTGCGACAATGCGTGCGGTGTTGTTATAAATAGTAGGGTTGACCAACAACTGCAAAAAAATATGGTAACAAAAATATGGCAAAAAAAAATGACTGAATATCCACGCCACGAAAAGCCAGAGCGCAAAGCCATGAACGGATCCAAGAACAAACTAGTAATATAACCATAACTAGATTTGAATACTACTATGAATACTATACGTACGTGCGTCCATGTTCACGTCCTGGGGACCCCCTCTTGAGTCACCACAGAGCCAAACCCCCCTCCCAATCAGTGCGCTTCCGAAGAAGCATCAAACGGGGTAATAATCTATAGTATTAGCACTACTGCTGTCGTAAGTAGTAGTAGTAGAAGTAGAAGTAGTAGTAGTAGCAGCCGCAGTAGTAGTAGTAGCAGCAGCAGTAGTAGTAGTAGTTAGTAGTAGTAGTAGCAGTAGCAGTGTTAGTGCTCAGTAGTGGTAGAAGTAGTAGTCGTTAGTAGTAGAGCAGTAGTAGTAGCAGTAGTAGTAGTAGTAGTAGTAGCAGTAGCAATAGCAGTAGATGTAGCAGTAGTAGTAGCAGTAGCAGTAGCAGTAGTAGCAGTAGCAGTAGCGCCGTAGTAGTAGCAGTAGTAGTAGCAGTAGAAGTAGGCTGGACATTCAAATGCATTTTTCCATTTTGTTTTTTACTATTAATAAAAGGCTGACGAAAGTTTAATCACACACAGCCCTCTCTCGCAACAAGAGAAGATGGGTATCGACCACTCAGTTGGTCCAACTCACAGCCGATGCACATCAATAAATAATACTTCGAAGTATTAACTTAAAAGGTCTCAGCATCTACATATATAGTCTAGTGCGCCCCTCGAGCAAAGGGCCGGCAGAAATATCGTGTACACACCAACTGGTCAGTACGGTACGATCTAGCAAACACACGCCACTCACTCGCGGTTGGTTGCCGTGCACACTCTAGTGGTGACATCAGTTGGGACCATTTTCCTTCTGATATATTATAGGGTGTTGGCTTGATGGGCGCTCTATATATATCCAGCCAACAAATGAACACATTTTTTACCCAGAAAAATGAACGTCAAACCCGATGAAAAAATCAAACCAGGTCCTGGTATTTTATATTATAAAAATTAAAATACACTCCAGCTGTGAGATCGAAGATTTCGTCGAAACTCATCTTTGCAAGCTGTGTGTGATACTCCGATCGCGCGCATTACGAGTTGTGTGTCCTCATTAAGGATATAGGTCGGCGACTCCCCTTACAGCTACAGTGTAGCTATCAGGGTCAACAGGGTGATTTTAGTCAGTCTGTGCGCGGAAACTATAATACCCGTTTCTGGGGGGGACAAAATCTGACAGCTGTGAAGGGAAAGGGGGGGCCTGGTTTTGATCAAAAGCGAGCGGGTTTGGAGGGGGGCGGGGGGGGGGGGGGGGGGAAGGGGCAATTTGTGCATGTAAGCTATAAATCCTTTCTCGAGGGGATAAATCTGACGGTTTTGGCACCAGTATTTTATTGGGGGCGGGCGGGGGGGGGGGGGGGGCAGCTCGATATGTGCCTGGAAACTATACATTATTTCGAGGGGATAAATGTGACATTTTTGGAAATAATACATCAGTTTATCATGTGTATCCTGGGGTAAGTCGTACAATCAGTGAGTAAAGAGAGGGTGGAGTGTTCGAGGGGGTGGGGTTGGGATGGGTTGGGGGGGGAGGGTGGGGGGTGGGGGCGGGGGGGAGGGGCGGGGAGGGGCTTTAGGTGAGGGGTTTGTTATACGTGTGGTGCTAGGTCTAGGCGAAGGTGCGGGTGATGGGGAACAAGGGGGCGTTCGAGGCGGGGGGGGGGGGGGGGGGGGGGGGGGGGAACACAGCGGCATGCTGGATGTATTTTATATATAGCATCTATCTAAGCTAGGTTCACAAAAAATAATACTAAAGTATATCTTTTGAGAAGAACGAGAATGAAAAATTCGGGCTGTATCTTAGAATAAGGATCGAGGACGCCAGACGATATTCAGATGAAAGTGAAACCCGATCTCGATGAAAAAACCTCTGGCCTAGCTACTAGAGGTGTACCAAGGCTTGTTAAAAAAATCAAGTATTCGTCGCAAAAAAGTGTGAAATTCGAGGGGCAATTTTGGGTTAAGAAGAGAGCTCCGTCATGTAATGTCCAGAAAACAATTTTTAGCCCGAAAGTGCTTGATCTATCGCAGCGCGCGCAAACCGTCAGCATGATGATGTTGTGTATCCGGTCGAAATTCAATCCGATCACACGTTTTTCGCGGCAACTGGGAGGGCGAGAGTGCAAACACCGAGCGATGTGTGTTATAATATAAGGCTTAGTTTGGGTAAGCTATTGGTTACCCTTTTGCAAGTGGTCAAACGGACTAATACCCCACTAATACCTTAACAAATGGCGTCTGTTAAGGAATTAGTGGGGTATTATTCCGTTTGACCACTTGCAAAAGGTTAACCGATAGCTTACCCAAAACTAAGCCTTATAACACTCTCCCCCCCTGAAACGGCGGAATATCAGGTCGGCCGGATATACGGGCGGACCTGTTATTTATCCAAGCCGTTTCATTTCCTGGGTATACCCGGGAGAGTATTTTTCAAGTTTGACATGGGGAAAATCTGAAAAGTTTATTATTGTGGATGGTGGGGATCGAACCCACGACCCAAGAAACCCATGGTCTGTCGACGACGCCATTTGTGGAGGTATTAATGGGGTATTAGTCCGTTTGACCACGTGCAACTGGTTAACCAATACCTACCTTACCCAAACTAAGCCTTATAACACGTCGTCGACAGACCATGGGTTTTTGGGTCGTGGGTTCGATCCCCACCATCCACAATAATAAACTTTTCAGACTTTCCCCATGTCGAACTTGAAAAGTACTCTCCCCGGTATCCCCAGGAAATGAAACGGCTTGGGTGAAATGACAGGTCCGCCTGTGTATCCGGCCGACCTGCTATCCCGCCGTTTAAGGGGGGGAGAGTGTTATAAGGCTTAGTTTGGGTAAGCTATTGGTTAACCTTTTGCAAGTGGTCAAACGGACTAATACCCCACTAATTCCTTAACATGTATGTGTGTGTCTCCTGTGGAAAAAGCGAAGCCAAAATCTTGGTTGCCAACCGGCCATTTTGGGGCGTGTGAGTGCTTCCTTCTTTAGTGATGGACTCAAATATATAGAAAAAAAAATGAAATCCGGGGTTTTTCACGTGGCGGATCACTTCTTCTCAACAAGGATCGGATCCGGGATCAAGGTGACCCGACCCGACCCGACCCGACCCGCGACCCATTTGAAAACCTCCTGGCCCGACCCTATATCCGACGTGCGTGGGAAATCGAACACCTGGTCCTCCTGACCCGCCCCGACTCGACCCCTCGCGAGTTTTTGAGATCATCCTGGCCCGGCCCGCGCGTGCCGGCTCTTGACCCGGGTGAGCAGCGCTGAAAAAATCATCTTCTCAGAGGGTCAGGTGTGTTATTTTGCGTGTGTGTTTTTTACGGTGTGGTGAGATGATGGTCGATTATCCACCATACGATAGAGGTAACGACGCCCGCTACGGTAGAGGTATACCGTTTTTTGGCTATTTGGCTATTTTGTTTCCTGAGCGACGGGACAATTGTCAAGTCGTCGAAAGAAATACGAGTTTTTTTTTAAACGTCGAGAATTCTCGTCCTGTACATACACAGGTCTATAGATAGGTCATGGGATTCTTTCATCCGCGACCGGTGTAGCAGTTTATATTTTTCTCCAATAATTAACATTTACTCGTAGGTCTCTTGAGCTCCCGAATTGAGGAACCTCGGAAAAAACAATGGTTGGTGCATCTCTATCGTCGTACGCGCGCGTACCAAGCGGAAGTCACGCAGGGGAGAGTGCGGGTATATGTATGCATACGAATAGATCTAAAACTATCTTTTTTTGCTCATCTCACATCTTATTCGATCTTCGCACCTTTTTTTTTTTCTCAACCCTCCCTACTCGTAGTAGACGTGTGTGTAACTCAGATGTTCTCCAGGGTCACAAATCGGGCGCTTCTTCCTCCCTCTGCACAATATGGTACAATAGTATAAATATTACAAGTACCAACACAACTCAGGTTGCAAAGATGAGTACCCGTATTGACCCGAAATTCGTCGAACTCACGGCTGACGTCCTTGAAATATTTTTTAAAAAATATTTCATCATCCCCATTTCTCTCTTTCCTCTTCGACTCGCAACGAATTGCGCCTATAATACCCACGCTCCAAAGTTCTCTCAGTGCTCAGTCTCGAGTATTCCTTTTATTATGTTTTATTTTTGCGCAAAGTAAATTCAAAAAGTCTGACCCACCCGCGAGATTCGAACTCCCAGAACCAACAACTCTGCTACTACTACAACACTACAATTAGCTGTTGTTGTTGTATGTAGTAGCATTCGAGGGTAACCATTAGATCACCGGGGCAGCCGTTACCGGCATGAGACCACGGAAATCACGGAGAAGGATAGATGCATATATATGTCATGTAGGAATAGAACATCTAGACGAGTGTCCATGGCTGACTGTGTTCCACAAACTCTCACCCTCAATACATAACGGAGGTTGACCAGATCAAACATCAATCAAATTCTCTTTGCGCCTTGTCAGCTCCTGATCATGGCGACCATGATTCAACGTAATAATTATTTGTGTGCCAACAACATCTATCTGCGTGTAGGGTGCGCGCCCTGCTCATAATCACCACTACTATCATACTATGAGCAGCTTATTAAGATACCAGGTACCGGGTATACCTGCTGGTCCAGTAGTATCTAGCGGCGCGCCCTGGCTCTTAGTCATCACTAATTGGCGCCTACATGGTATAGTTAGATAATAGAGACGATGAGTAGCGAGTCCAGGCGCAAGCTACTGGTTTGCTGGGCGTCGCAAACATATTTAGTTGAACCATGTGATGGTTGGGCGGTGGCCCCCAAAGCCATCTTGATTAGTGGCATACACCTGGTACTTTCATGAACCACGCCTATATACACGATATATAGTTAACGATAAACTTTAAGGACACACCACAAGCTTGCGTCAGATGAATCGGCTACTACTACTACTCGTTTGATTGTTGAAACACTTATTAAGGTATGCCCTAGTAGAGGTTGCATCATGATCTTGCATCATGACTATTAGCAAGATTAAAACACAGGTATAATATCACCAGTGGGTTAGCTTGCACCTCCCCATCACTCACTATGATTAACGAGATGTTTTTAAAGTATATACCGTAAGCTTTCGTCTCCACTACGATCAACGAGATGCTTCAACAAGAAGAAAGAGTACAAAATAAGCTTGAGCTTGTGCATTCTTCATCGATACGATAACGAAATACTCTTGCTTCAAGTATACCACTATAATAATAAGCTTGCACAAAATCGTTATGATCACATTATTAGCGAAATATACCAGGTATGTATATGTACCACCACGAAATAGAGCGCGTATATATCATCACTCACTACGAGACTTAAACGAAGTACTTCCAAGCATAGTATATACCCTATGGTCCAGTTACTGGTAGCTTCAATCTTCGCTACGTACGGTCAACAAAACTCTTCAAGAGTATTACCCACCACTATAGCTTACGCACCGGTTCAAAATCATTACACGATGGTTCAAGAAATACCAGGTAAAAAACCGGGTAGCCTGTGTTAAGATACGGCTTTCTTTCTGTCCTGCCGACGACGCCATTTGTTAAGGTATTAGTGGGGTAATAGTCCGTTTGACCACTTGCAAAATTTGACCAATAGCTTACCCAAACAAAGCCTTATAATCACTTGCACCACCGCTATGACTTCAAGGTAGCTGTATTATACCAAGCGACCGGTCGCCCCGGTGGCGTATTAGGTTATCCTCGAGCCTGGTGTATACAGGTCCCAGTTTCGTGAGTTCAAATCCCCCCCCGAGGGCGTACTCGTATAAATTCGTGGGGACTTTTTCTTGCGCACAAATTGACTTGCAAACGGAAAGCGCGAGAGCGTGAGTGAGCAACACTCCATGACCAATCAGCGAGCAGTGGGATTGCTGAACTGTTATAAGGCTTAGTTTGGGTAAGCTATAGGTTAACCAGTTGCAAGTGGTCAAACGGATTAATACCCCACTAAAATACCTTAACAAATGGCGTCGTCGACAGACCATGGGTTTTTGGGTCGTGGGTTCGATCCCCACATCCACCATAGTAAACTTTTCAAGATTTTCCCATGGCGATTTTGAAAAATTCTCTCCCCGGTATCCCCAGGAAGTGAAACGGCTTGGATATATTGACAGGTCCGCCCGTATATCCGGCCGACCTGCTATCCCGCCGTTTCAGGGGGGGAGAGTGTTATAAGGCTTAGTTTGGGTAAGCTATAGGTTAACCAGTTGCAAGTGGTCAAACGGACTAATACCCCACTAATTCCTTAACAGAACCCTATTGTGCGCGATAAAAATTGAAGGGAAGAACCGGGGGGAAGGGACGACACATACATGTGACCACACGGCTTGTCCAGAAGAGCTGGAAAGTAGATGATAATGAAGTAAAAACAAAAAACAAGCGCATAATATATACTTCGGTACCTTGCACCACCGTTCTGAATCACGGAAAAACACCAGGTATTATACCCCGGTAGCTTCCAGTTCAAATCGTGAGAGATTTTACCCCAAGCGACCTTCTGGACACTAAGCCGTGGTCTCACAAGTTTCTTCCGCCCCCCCCCCCCCCCCCGGTACGTGCCTTCCTTTTGTCGCGCATACTAGGGTTCAGCATATGTGAATTCCCACACCATTTAGCTTTTTACGCTAGTCGGTTTTCTACTCAATAACGCTCTTAATCTCGAGCTTTCCCCGCCATTAATATGTTTCGGATATATGACGCGTGTTACGATGATAGATTGTGTAGCAGTTTTCGTTTGAAAAAAAAGACGGGTTCTGAATGACGGGTTCTGAATGACGCGATTCATTTTTTTGTTCATAACTAATTTTCAAGGACGTCAGCCGTGAGTTTGACGAATTTCAGGTCAATACTCATCTTTGCAAGCTAGCTGCGTTGTTGGTACTCGTAATATACTATATGTGAGTGAGTTTTCATTGGGAGGTGTCTTATTTTTTGTCCAATATAATGGTGAGTATTGGCAAGTATACTTTAGGTGGGGAATTTTGAGCTAGGTAAAACATCACATCTATTTTATACTTTTTTTTTGCGTGACGCATCTCAGCCATTGAGCCATATGATGGGATTCTTCATCCGGTACTTGTATATAATAGCATTTCTATTTTTCTTCAAATTGATCTCAGTTTTTTGGGAAAGTTCTCTTAAGAGAGCTCCCAAATTGAAGAACCCCGGCTCGCAGAAAAAAAAACACCTACTTGTACTATCGTCATATCCACTGGTATAATACACCAGTTTATAATACACTAGTATAATACACTAGTTTTATACACTAGTATACACTACGTATTTCTCTCTTCCAATGTATTTTCTGTTGCTGACGTATGTATGTTGTGCCTGTCGTACCCAGTACTAGGGCATGACATTGCGTTGTCGAATGCATTACACGATGCATTATATCTGTGTCGTAGCTTGTGACCACAGAGCTGATCTTTCTAGGGTGAAGAATCAGTACGGACACTGGGTGTGCTGGATGTCGACGAGTAGAAGAACGGTTTAATGTGAAGAACACAACACACATACACTAGTGTAATTGAGCACTACTAGCAGTATGACACATACATATCAAACAATAATATTGATAGAACAGGGGGGCAAAACAACTCCGTCTTCAAAGTTGCATATTATAATATTTTTTTTTAAAACGTTTTTTTTCCCCAAGTTTTTTTTGTTGGCGCTCTGGTCTTACCAAATATGTATGTCGTACAGAGCGTCACAATCGAACACAGCAGTCTCGTCGTAGCGTAGGAGAGCTCTAGCCCCTGAAATGTGGCCATGACTGTCCTTGTTTGCGTTTGATTTCATCCTGTAAACGATGGATCTCCGACGTAACAAACAGTCGTTTTTTTTACGCAAGAAAGAGCCCTTCCTTACGAGCACGAGTATGGACTCGGGTTACGCAAGAGCCCTTCCTTACGAGCACGAGTATGGACTCGGGAGAGGGTTAAACCGGCATCATTGATATAATAATAGCAGGGACGAGATTCACCTACTATACACTACTCCACAGTGAGACGCCTCTGCTTTTATCCGCACGGCCATTATTAACAATATACTTTCAAAAGTAAACCAATATAATAGCCAGCGCCGTACATGATCATGACTATGGTAACGAAAAACGCCAGGTTTTATATACCTAAATCTCACAACATTGATTAACGCAAGACCAAGCATACTAGTCTAGCATGTTACTCTATCGCCCCCCCCCCCCCCCCGGCTGTCAATCATCACAATTAGAGTATGATTAACGAAATACCAGGCACACCCGTAGGTACCATATCATCACAATGATCAACGCAGTACTGTCAAGGCACGGTACGCGACAGCACTTGAGAATTTTGGCAAAGGTAATAATTTCCGGCTTTCGAGTCTCTGGACGAAAATGACAACATGGCCTGAACTTTATACCGAAAAGAGCGAAAGCCACACCCTGCCTGGGGTTACATGAGAAGATTTCCAAGCCTAGCCCGACCTAAGAGGTTCTTGGAACTCGTGTTGCATATTGCATACTGTATATATATATATATATTTTTTTTTTCTCAAACTTTTACTTTCCAGCTTCTGGACAAGCCGTGGTCACGGTGTCGTCCCTTCCCCCCGGTTCTTGCCTTCAATTTTTATCGCGCATAGGGTTCAGCAATCCCACTGCTCGTCGATTTTTCATCGAGTGTTGCTAACTCACGCGTTCGCGCTTTCCGCAAGTCAATTTGTGCACAAGAAAAAGTCCCAACGACTTATACGAGTATGCACTCGGCGGGCTCGAACTCACGAAACTGACCTATACCAAGCTCGAGGATAACCTGATACGCCACCGGGGCGACCGGCTAGTATATACCACTAGCTAACGCCCTACTTAATCACTATGACCACCAGAACTTGACGATAAATATATATATACCACAGAACTAAAGCCCACTCTCCCCCCCAAAAAGCGCTACGTGGTGTGAGCGCTCCGTGGCATACACAGACCAACGCTGGACAACGCTCATAAAGTCAGCGCGGAAGTTTTGGCGTCTATGGTGAGACGCAGACCAACGCTGGACAACGCTCATAAAGTCAGCGTGGAACTTTTGGCGTCTGTGGTGACAGCAAGCCTTTAAGGGAGGATATCCATGTCATATCAGGACGAACCTACTGCCTGGCCGTCATGCACCACAGTAGCACAGCAAGACACTGAAGAAACTGAAGAAACCAAAACACGCGCTTGTAGTTGCCGTATACGAGTGCAACACAGCAGTGTTAGATATTCCTTTATAGCGCTGGTTGAGTAGTGCCGGTTGCCCGAGATAGTGCCTGCGAAATCGTATGGCACACGTGGGAACAACCAGTAGTGGCAGCAAGCGGAGTAGTGCCGGTTGCCGCTATAGTGCCGATATTTCCCTCTACAGTGCACACACCGGCACTATAGAGGGACCACTCTTAATCTTCCTCTTATGCTGTACAGTGCTTTCGCAACTTCAATATCTCCGAGGAAGAAACGTTGGTCTGTGTTCACCGGTACTAAATACTGATGTGTATTTGTATCTACCTGCTACCGTGGCAGACTGACGTATGGGTCATCCGTCTATTTTAGTTGAGGAGTACGCCGAAAATCAAAACACTGCTGTACTATATACGATGATGGCAACCAGCCACACCCACCTCACCGCGGCCGGGCAAAGGCACGAAACAACATCCAAACCCACAAACCGACCCATGACCATGCCCAGGTCGATAAGACAGGGCATGCGCGGACAAACAAAAACAACGAAACCACCAGCCCAGCCCATCCCATCCCATCTCAACCACTTTATCGAACCACCAGCCCGTTTAAGCCTCGCTCACAGCATCAAATCAAAAGTCAAGGCGAAACGAGAAAAAAAAAAAGCGAAGGGTTCTTCGCGCCATATTTCGAATTTTCGCGCCATGTTGGAGGCATTCCTTAGCGCCGCATTTACCAGTAAACCTAGAAACGTGAAAAAAACAAGCAAATCCCATCGAAAAAAAAACGGTAACCCCATGTTCGGAGCTTCAGAGGGAAAAAATGACGAAACATCGACGAAACAGATCGACGAAAAAAGAATCCGTCACACCAAACAGCCCTTTCTGCCGGGTATAGCGTGTTCCATTAGTGTGATCCACTAGTGTGTCCCACTTGTGTGTTCCACTCGTGTGTTCAAAGCGAAACAGAAAGAGGCGCTACATGACACACGCACCGCATTATGATACTAGTATTAGTATCGCTGCGGGTTCTTCCTAGACGGTTGATACTAATAATATCGCAAAGCTCTTGTTTTGTGTCGATACAAACGGTCTCCACAGGGTTAAACCACGCACTGTTGTGCCTTGGAGAACAACGTGAAACCACGCGATTCCTACTGAAGAATACCTGGTATAACGTTATCACAAAGCATTTCCTGTTGAAAAAACAACGTCCGTCCAAAGCAATTCCTGCCGAACAAACCATAGAACGACGCAATTTTTATCCACTAAAAATAGAAAACGCCAAAACCACGCATTTTCTCCTGAAAAAAAACGCCAAGCCGCGCAATTCCTCCAGAAAGTAAAAACAAGAACTTTCTCCTGAAGAAGAAAAAAAAACGCTTTTTCCAAGAAAAAATTAAACCAAGCACTTTCTCCTGAAAAAAAATGCCGAATTAAGCAAGTTCTCCTGAAAAAAACGTAAAACCAAGCATTTTCCACGAGAAAAACGTAAAACCACGCAATTCCTCCTGAAATAAAAACGCCAAACCACGAAATTACTCCTGAACCCTTCCCCCCCCCCCCCCCCCCCTCCCGCCAAACCACACGCAACTTCTCCACAAAAAAAAAGTCCAACCAAGCAATCCCTCCTAAAGAAAACCGTCACACAAAGCAATTTCTGCTCTGAAGAAACCCGTTACACAAAGCATTCCTGCTCTTAAGAAACCCATTACACAAAGCAAATTCCTGCCGCGAAGAAAAACGTTACACGAAGCAATTCCCGCTGTGGAGCCAAACGCTAACCCCAGCAAAAATCCTGCTGAAAGAAAAAGTCAAACCAAGCAAAATTCCTGCTCATAGCAGAACAACGTTCCACCAAGAAAATTCCAGCTCTTCCCAGCCGCCAGCCCCCCCTTTCTGCCAACCAACGCAGGATCTACTGCCGCATAATACCACTCCGGGTGGGTATCGACAAAAATGTAAGAACCGCTTGTATATTCGTACCAATACCCTAAAGGTCCTTACATTTCCGTCCAAATCGCACAGTAGTAGTAGTGATCCCTCTATGGAGCCGGTAGACGAGTGCCGGCTGCCCGCTACAATGCCTGTGAAATCGCCTAGCACAGATGGCAACAACCACGAGTCTCAGTATCCGGCGTAGTGCCGGCTTCCGCTATAATGCCGGTGTTTTCGGCTGACACAACCAGCACTATAGCGGCAACTGGCACTAGACAGGAAGCACTGCTGTACTGGTATCATACAACTCAGTGCGCGGTGGTCTAAGCATTCGTCGCAATAGCTCTCCCCGGAGAAGGATCAACAGACTCCCCGTTGCTCACGGCAACTGCACCGGGTCCTAGTCCTTCTAGCCCCGCAGCGCCACCTCTCTCCCTCTTCTCAGGCCTCCTGCCCCCCCCCCCCCCCCCCCCCTCCATGCACAAGTGGCCCTTCTCCTTGCACAAGAGGTGATCTCTCATCGGAGGGGGGAGAAGCAGTGTGAGGGCTCGTTGCCGAGTTGAGATCGTCCAACGGCTTTGATTGGTCGAGACCCAACGGTTTTGCTCCGTCAAGGTCGAGGTTGATGAGGCGGATAACGCCAAGGCATTTCTCGGGCAACTCCTCGCTGCACCTGTAACGGCCAGCAAGAGAAGCAGCACAGCTCAAAAGGGAAGCGCCGCGAGACACGGTCATTTGTGCGTTTTTTTTAACGTTCTTGTACCCACGTAAACTTTGAGCGGCGCGAGACATAAAATTTGTTATTAAAAAAAAAACAGTTCACAGAAAATTAGAGGTTGATGAGACGAAGAACGTGAATGCACTTCTCTGGCAACTCCTTGCTGCACCTGTGTGGAACCAATCAGCATCCAGCAAAAAAAATTCAGGAGGGAAGCGCCTGCTCCATCTGTTTCGCTTTTTTCGCCAGCTCAAACCTCCCTCGAGAGCAATAACAGGCAGTAAAGTGGGCGGTTTCTCTTCTTCGCAGTCGTTACCGGGAAAAAAAAACGTGGGGTCGGATTTCAACGCACGGTTTGTGATTTTGGTATATAGATATCATGCCAACCACACCCAATCCCGCAGCTTGCAAAGATGAGTATAGACTATTAAATTGATCGAACTCACAGCTGACGTACTTGAATTATTTTGATACAAAAATTGCATACGTCGTATATCATCGGCATGGCTATCCGTGCCATTTACCTCAAGCACCGCGAGTCATGCAACAAACCTAATTGTCGACAGGGGTCATTCGTATGGTATACCGTTACGTAAAATTTAAGCGCAGTTATCTCTGGCAAGTCCTCCCTCACCGTCCAACGAAAGGGGCGGGAAATTTTGTATGAAGCAAGAAAGCGCCGCGACACACGAAACAGAAGCTAAAACATCATTGAAAAATAGTAATTCGTACTCTTTCGGTCGAGTTCCTTGCATCAACGATTTTCACCAACCTTGAAACTCTCCCAACATCATCCACACATATTTCAAATTTTCGTTCGAAAACGGCACAAAAATGTACCCTGGGCTGAAAAGGCGTGCGCCCCGGTTTCGTTCGCGTCAACATCTTGTGGATTCCCCTATTTTGGCATTTTCGACTTCTGCTGCTGGTACTACTGCTGTTACTGCGGCTCTCTGCTCTCTCCGCATCCACATCGTCGGCTCTCTTCGCCACCACTCGGCTGCCTCGGTCGGATTCGTATCGTCCAAGCCCATGGCGCGCGTAGACTGTACCCAGTCTCTCGAGACAAACTATATCATGAAGTCTTCAGCGGCATAGTTCATCTAGGCATTCGTGTTGTGTCTCAACTTAAAAAACAATTGTTCTTCCGCAAAACAATTGCTCTTTGGGTTTGAATCGATATAGCTCTTTGGGTTTGAATCGATATAGCTCTTTGGGTTTGAATCGATATAGCTCTTTGGGTTTGAATCGATCCAGCTCTTTGGGTTTGAATCGATATAGCTCTTTGGGTTTGAATCGATATATATACTTTATAATATACTATTTGAGCGTTCGTGTTGTAGGTGTTTGCTCCGTTTGGACACCCTCCTCTTTCCCCACCCAAACAGCGAAGTCTGTTTGGTCTTTAGGTGTTTTGTTTTTAGGTTTTGGTTATTAAAGCTTTTTTTCTCGGCTTGTACGGGCCCTTTAGTTGTCGGATTCAGGACCCCTGTCAATCTTAAATGTCCTTGCTAAAAAGTAATAGTCTAAGGACTTAAAAAAAGTCTCCATATCGTAGCATATGACGTTGGTATCAGTACGAGACGCGGTCGTGATCAGCCCACCTTCCTTCCAAGCAGATGCCCAACTCCACCGTGAGGCTGCGAGCGTAGCCCCGGCACAAGGAGACGATCTTCTCGGCTATGATAGAGCTCCCGACATCTGCAGACAACATGCATGGCGTAACAGCACAATTCGACCAACAACGAGACGGGCACATAACGACAGGCAAAACAGCGTAGGATGTGACGGTTCGAGTCGGATGTGACGGTTCAAGCCGGATGTGACGGTTTGGGCCAAATCGAGGAGTTTTTCTGTGGTTGCGCTGAGCGGCAACTTTACAGCCAAATATGCTATAAACAGGCAAAATAGGAAACGCGGCATACCCTATGACTGACCGCCACCCTACACTAAATATGCACACAGACCGCGGTTTGACACCTTGACTGACCGCCCCCCGACACTGGAAGTAGTACACTAAGACCAAACAAAAGGCCCCCCTGGACCATATATGCTGGGAGACCGCGGTTTGACCCCTTGACTGCCCGCCCCCTACACTAAAATAGTAAAATAAGGATGCAAGTAGACCGCGGTATGACCCCTTGACTGACCGCTTCCCTGCACTAAAACTAGTTTGTTCTAGGAGACCGCAGTTTGATCCCTTGACTGACCGCCTCCCTACACTAACTATACTAGGAGACCGCCGTGTGACTCCTTGACTGACCGCCTTCCACACTAAAACTGATATATGAAAGGCCAAAAAGATGCTAGGAGATCGCGACTTGACCCCTTCACAGACTTAAGTCGGAACTATTTCGAGAACTTGAGGATCGTTTTCTCACGAAAAAAAAGGATTCGAAAGAAAAAACGGTGCTCAGGGACTGACCGCCTTCCACACTAAAACTGATATATGAAAGGCCAAAAAGATGCTAGGAGATCGCGACTTGACCCCTTCACAGACTTAAGTCGGAACTATTTCGAGAACTTGAGGATCGTTTTCTCACGAAAAAAAAGAATTCGAAAGAAAAAACGGTGCTCAGGGTTATAAAAACAATTCATCCTTGCATCATCACGGTGCACCCCGACTTGTTCCGAAAAACATCCTGACAATATGGGTATCACTATCACACAGTGGGCACCCTGCGTTAAGAAACGTCAATTTCGTGTCCATGCTCAAGGTCGTATTTTCTGTGCCCTTAACAGCTTTTCACCAGTCGATTTTTCTTAAATGATGGTATTCTTTATGTTGATCCGCTCAAATGCAATCGTTTTAAATGGTTCTCTTATTCTTCTTGTTTTCTTGCACACAGATTAGACCCCTAATCTATGATCTAGATAACTCGGGGCATCTACGCCCGACTGATTCTACAATACTCCCACCATCAAACCAGCGATTTTTTTGACGTTAAGTTTCATGGCTGCTTGACACGATGCCATCAAACCAGCGATTTTCTTTGAAGTTAAGTTTCATGGCTGCTTGACACGATGAAGGGTGCTATGAAAACAAAATCGCCATGTTTTTTCTTGTTTGCAAAGGACTAATGAACGATGACGTCGGGGTGGCAAGCGGTACCATATTCCAGGAGATACTCCGGGGAATGGTTTCAAAACCGGCGATTTCTGAAAAGAAAACTTCGGGGGGCTACCATAGAACGACTTGCCCCTGATTTATATGATCTGCATCATCTGCAGCAGATTGTATTTTCCAGGTTGAGATCTGTATGACACGCCTCTAGCGCACATGTTGGCTGTGGAGAGGCATCCGCATGATCCAGATGTTATGTACCAACACCTCACCACCGCAAAACGTAGGATCAATCACAGATGATCTAATCACAGTTGATCTAATCACATGTGTCCAATCACAGATCATCTGATCAAACAAGATCGAATCACAGGTGATCTATTCACAGATGATCTAATCACACAGGTGATCAAATCACAGATGATCAAATCACAGATGATCAAATCACAGACGATCTACTCACACATGATCTACTCACAGATGATCTACTCACAGATTACGTAACCACAAACGGTGTAATCACAAGAGTATCTACACCGTGGCTGTCTGATAAAATTGTGCAGCATGCACAGCACAGCATCTTCGGGCGCTTACCGACGTCCGTCTCCACGTATCCAGAGCCTCTGAAGTAACGCTGGCTCAGCTTGCGCCCCAACAACGCAGGCTTGTTTCCCACAGCCTTCCGGACGATGAATGGGCCAGACACGATGCTTGGTATCAGTTTAAACCTGTTTCCGCGACGAAAAAAAGGCGTTGCAGCGTTAGGGGGGGCGGGGGCGGGGGGGGCGGGGGGGCGGAGAGGGCTTGGTTCCCACAGCCGTCCGGGCGATGAGCGGACCAGACACGATGCTAGAGATCAGTTTAAACCTGTCTTCGTCAGGGGGGAGGGGGAGGAGGGGGGGGGGGGGGGGGGGGGGCAAGATGATGCGCTAAGAGTAAAAATGACCTTGGGTTAGGCGGAAAACATACATATATATTTTTTACACAGCTTTCCGCAGAGTGAACGGGGCAGACACCATGCGGGGCGAATATTTGAACCTATTTTCGTTAGGGGGGGGGGATTAAATATCATGCATGGCTGTAGTCTCATCAATACCACCAACCTTTTTCGAGATGGGGGGGGGGGGGGCGTTGCGTCATGGAGAAGGGTGAAGACGTTAGACTATCTTTGTTTGTTGTCTCTGTTTCCTGTCTTTGTTTCCTGAAGTCTTCTGATCTATGAAAGGACCAGATGCGATGGTGGCTATCAGCTTCAACCTGTTGTCCCTGAGGGGGGGGGGGGGCGAAAGACGTTGCGTTAAAAATAACACAATATGTGGTGCTGGGGAGGGGGGGGGGGGGAGGGAGACGTTAGGTTGGCTTGTTTCCCATAGCTTTTCGCACGATTGATTGGGCCAGACACGATGCTGGGTATCAGTGTGAACCTGTAGGAAGGGAGAACAACAAAAGACGTCGCGTTGGGGGAGGGGGGGGGGGACGTTGGGTTGCCGCGGCCAACGGCCAGACAGGTGCCACCCAAGGGCCGCAGCTTGGACGCACGGTGCCGCACACAGTAGATATCCCTCTATAGTGCCGGCTGCCCACCATAGTGCCTGTAAAATCGCGAGGCACACATGCGAACAACGACTAGTGGCAGTGTGAGGATTAGTGCCAGTTGCCGCTACAGTGCTATAATTACCGGCACTACAGCGGCAACCGGCACTGAGTCGTCCCACGCTAGCGTAGCAACAGATTCTAAGAAGTTTCTGAGCTCCTGCTAATAACAAGAGGAGCTCGATATCCCACCCCAAACATGCCTTCGAAGACATTCGTTCGAGCAACACGATCGACATTTCTATGTACTACAAATAGTCCTAACCAAGTATACTCGTAAGATGAGAGACTAGCCGACTAACCGTCTACCCGGTAATTCCTCGCTCATGGAACATTATCAGGAACATTATCAGGAACACAAACAGGAACATTATCAGGAACGCTATCAGGAACGTTCTCAGAAACGTTTTTGCTCAAAAAGTGCAAACCCTACCGTGGGATGGATGAGTACACTATACACTATACACTATACACCATACACGATACACAACACAAAATACACTATACACAACACACAATACACTATACACGGACCACTACTGGTGTACACTAAAGACCAGCGAAGCCGCATGGAAACGCAGTTCAGGTCGGGTAAAATGATACTACAGAACTACGCCGTATCGGTACGTTAAGGAATCGTACTGAGCAACAATGAGGAGAGCCCAAGCTGTGAGTGGGCGGGGTTGCTCTATGAGTACGCATGCGCGCACAATAGATAACACCACCCCTATCTAACCGTGCCCGTCGGGCCACGGAGTCTGATCTTCATACAACAGTTAAATAATACCAGTGCTCTCTATAGTGCCAGTTAAATAATACCAGTGCTCACTATAGTGCCGGTTGAATAGCGCCACTGCTCTCTATAGTGCCGGTTGAACAGTGCCAATTCTCTCTAAAGTGCAAGTTGAATAGTGCCACTGATATCTATAGCGCCTGTTGAATAGCGCCACTGCTCAATATAGTGCCGGTCAAATCAATTGCTTCCCACGAGCACGAAGCATCTTTGTTTGAGTAATCAGCCCAACGCAATGCGTCACCTGAGCCCTCACTACATGCCTGCAGTCCACATGCAGTCTATGTGCAGCTACGCAACGTGGTTGGAGCCGCCCCAAGCGGCGCCGCTGCCGCTACGACTACCGTTAGAGGTGGTGGTGGTGGTGGTGGTGGTGGTGGTGGTGCGGTAGCGTCACCGCTGGCGGTGGCCGCGGAGGTGGAGTTTTACCGACAGCTGCTTTCCGACTTGGAGGTTCGCACGAGTACGAAGCTTCTTCGTTCGAACAATCAGCCAAACACATTATGAGTCTCAAGTCCATATTTCAAGTCTACGTGCAGCTACTTCGAAAAAGTTCGAAGCATTTCGTTTGACCACGCGGTAAAACACAATGTGGGTCTCAGGTCCGGTGTAGTCTGGTGTCTGCGCAGTCACTTAGCTCGAGCACGCGGCCATCTTCGCGTGAATATTTATTCAGTCCAATACAATGCTTGTCTGTATGAAGCCCATGCTCAGTCTACTAGCTATGTGCAGCTATGTATTCTATACTTCGTGCGAGTATGAAGAACCTTCGTTTGAATATCCAGCCGAGCCCATGCGAATCTGCAGTCCACATACCGTCTGCATGCAGTTCGCACGAATACAAAGCATCTCCGTTCGAATAATCAGCCGTGTCTGTTGCGATACAGTCCCAAGCCCTTGTGGGGGAGCATATGAGACTCAAGTCAGATGTGGTCTGATGTACAGATAGTTCCCACGAGTGCGAACCATCTTGGGTTGAATCATCAGCGAAGCACAATGAGGGGTCCATAATGTACGCGCAGTTACTTCGTGCGAGCGTGATTGTAAGAACTTGTGCCTGTTGGGTTGCAGACTCTTGGAGTCCCCGCGCCGTCTACGTGCAGTTACTTCGCACGAATACGTTACGCGTATCTGTTTGAATAATCAGCAAGAGCGACGTGAGCCTGACGCCCCTGCGTAATCCACACAATAAAAAGCCCAGCACAAACAGTGCGGGGGGACTACCACGAGGCTAGTAGCACCTCTCCGCCTCTCCGCCTCTCGGCATGAAGTATAATACGCGCGTTAACCTTTCTTCATACATTTACCGGAAAAATACGTACACACCGTACCCGTAAGTCGCACGTTTTAACCCATTAAACTAGTCTATAGATAATAACTTTGTCGGTAGATTGATAAAATAAACATCACAGCAGTGGGGTCAACTATTGCTGCCACTGAAAATACAGTTCATGTAAATACAGAGAATATACTACTATATGTACAGAGCAGTATGATGTAGATGCTAGATGGATATATACCCGGTAGGTGGAGTATGATCGAGCCGTGTGCAGGATAGGACGGACGTTCAGCCGGCCAGTACTACAGCCCGGAGAGTACCAATTAAACCGAAAGCGTGTGTGCGCGACAGCACCCGAAGAACAATTTCGCAGCTTACATTTTCAGGCTCGAGTTTTATCTATAAACGGGAAAAACACACACATCAACATGCCCCTCTTTTGTACTGCAAACAGTGCATCACAGGACACACACACCCCACCCCGCCTTAGTGAAAATCCCAGGCCGGCCAGAAACAACAGATTCTTCGCATGCTTAAGCTCATCTGAGGCACGGAAAAAATTAAGGATGCAGTATCACCACGCCACGCGAGTGCCTTTGATTTATTTTTATTTTTTAAGTCCTCCGGCAATTGGGGGGGGGGGGAAACTTAAGCTCACCACACTCCCGTGGATTTTCATACAGATACTTGTGTCAATTTAACTCAGTTGTATTCGCAATCCAACGCTAGCTGGGGTATCCTTCAGTTCCCCTAGTAGCGACAGCGCGAGCTGTCCCTATCCGACGGTCCCCGTTACTACTCCAGCAGCGCACGTGTCTTGTACATCCCCTTGCATGGCAGATATCAATAGGACGCACCCCTTGCCCCAGTGAACATGCCTCTTCATCTTTCGGGTGGCCGATGCTGGGATCGCCATTTTTTTCGGTCATTTTCTCCCGCTGAAACTCCAAAGGCGTTAACTGGTGTCGCATAGAAGTAGGAGTCCTCCTACAAGGCGGTGGTATGGTATAGAGAGCAATGCGGCCGCTTTATTGGGGGCAGCTGCCTTGTTCATTCCGGGTTACGAGTACTTTAGTGCAATTCCCCAGCCGTCCTCGCGATTATGACCGCATTGAATTGGGATACCTACCGTCTTATTCAGATCGCCTTACACTTTTGGCTTCTTTTCTTTTTTTTTCTCTGGGATATTGTTCCACTCCAGAGTGACTGGGGCCTGTCTTGTGGCCACGGACTTGATCATGGGAGTTAATGTGAGAACAGCAACAACAACAACAACAACAACAACAACAACAACAGCAGCAGCAGCAACAACAACAACAACAACAACAACAACAACAACAACAACAACAACAACAACAACAACAACAACAACAACAACAACAACAACAACAACAACAACAACAACAACAACAACAACAACAACAACAACAACAACAACAACAACAACAACAACAACAACAACAACAACAACAACAACAGCAACAGCAGCAACAACAACAACAACAACAACAACAACAACAACAACAACAACAACAACAGCAACAACAACAACAACAACAACAACAACAACAACAACAACAACAACAACAACAACAACAACAGCAGCAGCAGCAGCAGCAGCAACAACAACAACATTGAGGAACCCTTACTCTGTGCTATATACCGTAAGCCTTACACGCAAGATATATAGCACGCTAACACACGGGATTCCAAGGGCATTTTTTTCTCGGCAATGGGGAAGAATGCCAATGCCGAGCGACGCGCCCATGGAAAAGACATCGACAACATCTTCCTAAAATTCGCCAAGGGCTGCCAGCGCCAGTACGTGCCATGCCAGCCGGATTTAACCGCCAGCCGGATTTACCCGCACTATAGCGGCAACCAGCACTACTGTGTATACTGACAGTACTGGTTGCTCCCATCTGAGGCCGAGCAATTTCACAGGCACT
The DNA here is from genome assembly GCA_012845835.1 of Undaria pinnatifida. NCBI lineage: Eukaryota > Phaeophyceae > Laminariales > Alariaceae > Undaria > Undaria pinnatifida. The sequence goes on from JABAKD010000029.1 coordinate 14,603,057, forward strand.
ATAACGGGCGACCAGCATTTCAGCGGCAGCCGGTCCTATAAAGGGACCAGTACTGCTGCAATATGCCACCATTCAGTGAAATAAGTGCCGCCCTTTTCGGCATACCGTGCAGCATGCATGGTAGGTAGCCCACCTCTGGGACGACTTCCAGAGGAGTTTTTTTCTCCCAAAAAAAACGAGGCGGGGAAGCGAAACGAAAACGGTCGCCTTGGAATGACAACGTTTCTTGGTATGTTGATACGTCTACATACAGCGCATTGTTCGGCGCTCGTACTCTCTCTCCCGCTTGTCGACAAAAGTAACTTGGAAAACCATCTTATCGATGTAGGGGTGTTGCTACAGCAGGGGGGTGTGGTATTACAGCAGGGGGGTGTGGTATTACAGCAAGGGGGTGTGACACTACAGCAGGTGGGGTATTCTTGCAGTAGGGGGGGTGCTATTACAGTAGGGGGGGTGTTATTACAGTAGGGGGTGTGTTATTACAGTAGGGGGGGTGTTATTGCAGTAGGTGTGGTGTTATTACAGTAGGTGTGGTGTTGTTACAGTAGGGTGCGTGTTATTACAGCAGGGGGTGTGTTATTACAGTAGGTGTGGTGTTATTACAGGAGGGCGTGTGCTATCACGGTAGCGGGGGTATTATTACAGTTGGGGTGTGTGCTATCACAAGCAGGGGGGGGGTCATCCTGCCGCTTGGAAAAACGTCGTCGAGGCGTTTTCTTAGACGCATCGTTTGGCCTTAGCACTGTCCCCCATGCCGGGAGAATCTCCTTCAGAAATCGTTCTACAGTTTGATCTTTGCGTGGTATCGAGGGGGGTGTTATCTTGAGATTATTATCGAGGGCGTGTGTTAGCTTGCGTGATAACGAGGGGCGCTGTTATCTTTAATATCATCTACGGCGTGTTAGCTTGCGTATTATCGGGTGGGAGGGGGGGGGGGGGGGGGATCTCGCATAACTATCGAAGGGCTGTGTCATCTTGCGCGTTATCCAGGGGGGGAGGTTATCTTTAGTGTATTATCGAAGGAGAGAGTTGTCGAGGGGGGGGGGGGCTACCTTTGATACCTGGTATAATATACGGTATTCCTCTCAAGACTTCACGGGTGTTGAAAAACAAAGTCCGCCCAAAAACATCACGCGTGTTCACAACCGATTCCTCTCCGAACCATCACAACCATCTAACCATCACAACCATCACGGCAGCTACACAAAAACGTCCTCTCACAGCACATCCCTCTCAAAACACCACGGGTATCCAAAAACACAAGCCCTCCAAACCAAGAACAACGGGTACCTGGTATACAAGTACTTCCTAGCAGTGGCTTGGCGCCACTTCTGCGCCTCTCGCGAACAGAGAGACACACCCGCGCCGCAGGTAACCCCCCATCCCCCCAACAAGTATTACCCGAAAAGACAACGCGACAACAAAAACCGACACCAGGGCCTTACTGCGCTACAATCGGCACGAAAAATATCCCAAACGCGCCCTACCCCAAACAAAATACCTGGTGAACAAGACAACCCACCCAAAATAAAAAAAACAACGCTTCCTAATCCCAAATACAGAACACAGTACCAAAATCTCAACAGAATTTATCCTATGTCTACCGCACAACAAAGCACGAAAATATCCCAAAAATGTCATCTACACATCGCACGACACAACATGCGACACACACAAAGAAAAAACTCCAACAGCGCCTACCACTACGCACGAACAGCTTGGAGAAAACACCACGAATTCTCAAAAGCAGAGATGGTCCAAACGAACAAAAAAGTTCGGCCACCTCGTTCTCAACCGCTTTCGTCAGAACAGAACAGCATGTTACCGGAAACGGAAAACAAAAAAAAACTGACAAAAAAAAAACTGATCCAATTCTAAACACAGATTTTGTCCCCCTCAATAGCGGGTGGGTGCAGTTATACACGGGTTTCAGCCCTTCCAACGTAACAAGAAATCACCTCACCACCCTAATTCCAAGTAATTCTATCCCCGAAGAAGGGTGCAGGTATAAAAACGGCAAACTTTACCCCACTCAAAGTCCAAGTAATCAGTCCCAAAACAAGCAGGGCGCAGGTCTAGAAGGGAAAATCCAAGAAAGCGCAGGTCAGGGTATCTACCAAAAGCCCCCCCCCCCCCCCCCCTCCCCCCCCTGCACTTTTTTGTTTTTGTTTTGTTTTTTTTATGACCCGCACCTCTGGTTCCGGAAATCTTCTGGAGGTAGCAGTCCCACACTGTCACTCTTTCCACCCGCACTTTCCGGGCTGCCACTTAATCTCTCCGCCTCCGCCTCCGCCTCCGCCGCCGCCCCCGTCTCCGCCCCCGCCTTGGACAAGGTGACTCTAGACGGTCCTTCTCCATCTCTGCCCGAGTCCGCCCCCGCCTCCCCCTGCCCCCCCGCCTCCTCAGTTCCTCCTAGCTGAGGGTTAGTGCTGGAACACACCGCGCCCTCGTCGCCATTTCCACCCCCCCTCCCACCACGACCACCACCACCCCCACCATCACCCCCACCACCACTGCCCCCGATACTACCGCTACCGTTGCTGTTGTTAGCACTGCCAGCAATGCCGGTGTGTCCATCTCCAAGAGGCGGTCGGCCTTCTTCTTTTAACCCGGGCAAAAAGGAAGACGACGCTTTAGACAGCCGATTTTCCTGCTGGTGGTGGTGCTGGTGCTCCGGGGAGGAAGAAGAGGAGGTACAGGAAAAGGAAGAGGGGGAGGAGGAAGAGGAAGAGGAGGAAGGAGGAAGGGGGGAGGAGGAGGAGGAGGTATTCGCAGGAGGGGGCGGCGGGGGTGGCACCGGCGGCGGGGGGGGGGACCATGTCCTGCCGAGCTTCTCGTAGCCGGACCCGGGCACCTCTGCATACCTGACGGAGAAACAACAGGAGGGGAGGTTTGTGGCGTTTTAAAAGGTGCTCTAAAGTAAAGAGGCATGCATAGAACGGTCGGCAGGGCGCAATGCCGGGGCGTTGCAGCAATTCTGCTCTTGATCACTGCCAGCATAATTCATGCCTTTTGCAGGAAAACACGATAATGCAAAATCTGCCACAATGTTTCACCCCGAATATGCTAAAAAAAAGTCCCAACTGTGCTCCAAAAAACGCCCAATGATGAACTAATTGAAAACATAATGGATATCAGCCTGCGTTGTACACTCTCAAGGTGGACGACGGTGTTCCAGGATAGGGAGGCATGCGTAGAACGGTCCGCGGGACATATTATCGTGGTGGACGCGGAACGCACATCACTGGAAAGGTTTTCGTGACGTTTTGGAGGGCGTTTCAGCGTAGAGAGGCATGCATAGAACGGTCTGCGGGGCATGATATTATGAAGGGGGAGAGTGTTCCAGCGCACGGAGGCATGCGTAGAACGGTCGTCCGGCGCAATCTTGTGACGTGAGGGTGTTCCAGGGCAGGGAGGCAAGCACAGAACGGTCCGTGGGGCACAATCTTGCAGCGTTAGGGAGTGCTCTGGGGTAGGGAGGCAAGCCGAGAACGGTCGGCAGGGCACAGTGGACGACGGTGTTACAACGTAGGGGGGCCTGCATAGCACGGTCGTCGCGGTACAATCCTGTGGCGTTAGAGGGCGTTCCACCGTAAGTAGGCATTCATAGAACGGCCGGCGGGGCACCATCTCGTGGTGTACGCGGGCCGCACATCATCAGAGATTTTAGCGGCATTAGAGGGTGTTCCAGCATACACAGGGAGGCATTCATAGAACGGTCGGCGGGGCACAATCTCGTGGTGGGCGCGGAACGCACATCACACGCAGCATGGTCCTCCTCGAAATTTTCAGCCATCATTACGAGGGCACGCGAGCAAACAAACGAAATGCAAAACAGAATCAGATTGACAGCGACAAGTCGCCCACGGTGACGGTAACCCAAAAGGGGCGCAAAGTCGTGTGCAGTCTCAAAATTGCTACCTGGTGCGCATGACTTCTCGAAATGATTTATTGACAGCGCAACCAGCACGCCTCTCTGCAGCATACGCTTGGCGACAGACAGAAGCCCGGGTTGCTATCTTTTGGTTGATGCTGTCGTCCGGTATATTCCCAACTTCCCCCCCCCCCCTCGAGTCCCAAAAATACCTATCAAGTCCTTTACGGGGTATACACGAACAAAACATAATTTACGAATCGACAAAGTTGTCGCTTTATACTATACAGAAATTCGTATTATTTTGTCACCTTTTTTAATTCTCCGGCGGACGGGGCAAAAAAAAGCTTTGAGCTTTCCGCACATTCATCCTTACGCCTGCAAGTACGACACTGCATAAGCCAACAGCACGCACCTCTCCAGCATGCTCAAGAACGTCTTGTGAGACTGTGCCGCGCTAGCTGTTGACTTTGCCGTACTAGCCGCCGACCCCTCCCCCTCCCCGCCATCCTTCGGCTTCTCGTCCAACGCCCAATACATCACGGTGCAGACGACCGGAGTTCCGGGCACCATAATGTTCAGGATGAACAAAAAGGGGGCGACCTCGCCCCTCGCCTCGTAGCTCCTCGTGTAGGCGGACACGCGATCGTGGCACCTGCGGAGGCATTTTGAAGGCACGGGGATACGGGTTAGGCGTTCACATCGAGAACAACGCCTCTTCGAAGAGTTGCCTAATGGGTTCGGGATGTGTTAGGGGCTACATCGTGCTAAATGAATCTTCGAAGAAGTGCCTGATGAGATCGGCGTGGGTTGTATAGGGGCTTGCGCGTACGTGAGCTAAACGCCTCTTTAGAGAGACGACTTACAGAATACGCCACGGACAGGAAACGCCTCATCAAAGCAAATGTTCTGACCTTATGGTTACACCACCCTTGCACAACCTTGAGCGTCGGCTATCGCATACCATCAGGACGGTGAACGCCTCTTTAGAGAGACGACTTACAGAATACACCACGGACAGGAAACGCCTCATCTGAGCAAATGTTCTAAACTTATGGTTACACCACCCTTGCGCAACCTTAAGCGTCGGCTATCGCATACCATCAAGACGGAAATATAGCTAACGTTTGGATATAAATATATATACCAAACGTTACTTACAACCACATCAATAGTGGTCAATAGGAATAAATTAGAATTAGTGTAGTGCTCGGCGCTCAGCACCATTTATTAATCCAAAAAATATTACGTCGAAGCGCCCCCCAGAAAGTGAGCCTTCTGGCGTACTTGCTACCAGTGCCCTGGTGTAACAGGTATAGGTTATCCTGGTTATTCCTTGTACGTGGGTCTACTTTTGTGCTCATAGGCATTTCTCGCTGAACGTGTTATCCTGGGACGACAAAGAAATAGCCTGTACTGGTACGTACGGTTACAGCATTCCGCCACGCCTTCCAGATGCTGTTGTTCCTAAAGTTAACCTAGTCCATCGTCATAGGACAGGCTTCAGTAAGTCTGAAGTCGAAGGGCATCTCCCCGGAAAAAAGAAAGGAAAAACGATACGTTCACATATCTGAACCAAATCGTATGCCAGTGTCACAAGCTCACCTGCCCTTTGAAGCGACGTGGTAGACTTCGCTCTCAACAGTAAACAGGTCCACATGGACCAACCGCATCGCCGCAGGCCCGGCCATAATCTAACCCCCAACAACCCACGGCCATGTTAACGGGGGAGGACGACGAATCTGTTCGTTAGATTTATCACCAATGAATGCGAATGGAGTTAATTCATATTTGGAGGCATTAATGTGTAAGTAGAGCAAGCCCAACACACCGGAGCCTACGAAAAACAGGTTCACATGGAGCGCAGGCCCGGCTGTAACCTGAATGAACCCCAGGCCACCTTCAACAAGAGCTATGCGAAGACGGCGATGGGTTGGGGAGTCGGAGCAAGCGTGTAGCGTTTTCATCTCGGCTGATAATGAATCCAGGTCGGGACATTTCATGAGTGTATCCGTGGGTTTCAACGGTGGCGTTTTCACCTCAGGAAAAACTGTGACTACCGGAGACAACCGCATCATCGCATGCCCGGCCTGATACCTGAACTACAGCCGCCCCCAGCCGAGTTAAGAGGATGCGGCAACGAGCGAAGTCGAGGTGTTCGAGCGAGGTGGTCTCGACTTTCCATCTCCGCTGGAATGAACCCACGCCCGGAGATTGCATGTGTGTACATGTCGCCGACAAGCGCTGCCCACTAGACTACATAGTCGCGTACCTGATCCGTGACTATGTAGGCTAGTGGGCTAGTGGGTACTGGTATTTTGCAAGGGCTATGACCACCGTACGTACTTCCAAGTACGTACGTACTTCCAAGTACGTACGTACTTCCAAGTACGTAACCAACAAACACACAATTTCGGGGGTGATTACTGTGCGTAGGCTGCGAAAAGGGTAGGTAAGTACGCCACGAGCAGGGGGCAGCGCTACATAACCAGCGTGTACTAACGAAGAACGAACGGGAAGGTGTACCTACTGTATGCGCTACCCGTCGGGGATAAAATATCGACCCATTACCTATTGATAGTCGAGGGTAAACCTTACAAACCACGGACACACTACAACACTACGTCCTATTCAAGGACGGCGCAATCCCACAGCGTAACGGCAATCTTGGTGTTGACCCAGTAGCACGCCATGTTTCGATCACCAACGATTTCCGAGCCGCTACGAGCATAACCATGTACCAGGCGTGCACAGACACCGGACAATAGAGCCAGCCCAACTTATAGAGTTCCCTCGTTACCGAACTATTAATACCATTATTTCTTTTCACAGCGTCAAGTCAAAGGTATCATGCATGCCAGCGTGAGCACCACCACCACCAACACCACCCCCAGCCTTACACACATACCATACGATGGCGTACACAGCAGTTGCCGCTACTACTTTAGAATCAAGAGATTTTTCGCGCTACGATTACGCACAAGTTGCTTGTGACCATCCCAAACGCCCATAGCTTCACTTCACCTTCTTCTTATCGGACATGTAGTTTTGACCCCGAACATTGAACCGGCAGTCAGGCCCACCATCCTTCCAGTATTGTGGTGGCACAGTAATCGGACCGAAAAACGCCTCTTCTTCCCCCTCCCCAGCTACCGCCTCCACACCCACTCCCACCACCGCCCCCCCCTTGGCAGACGCTAATAGCTCACTGCTAACGCCACCAATGTCTGAATCTTCCCTCGGCCCTCCTGTCCTCTTCCCCGACACTTTCTTCGAGTCTTGGCGGGATGTAGCGAGCAGAGCGGCCCTGGCTGCTGCTGCGCTGCTACCGGTGCTCCCGGTCCAGCGTCTAGCCGCTGCCAGTATAAGCATCGCCCCAGCTAGCCCTGCCAAGTGTCTCCAGAAGTATCGAAGGATCAAACCTATGGCGATTAGGACTACCGAGAGTAGTAGATAGCGCGCCGCGGGGCTCCTTGTTCGGACGTTCTTCCTGAGGTCGGGCCTAGTACCTGCCTGGGGCGGGGGCTGGGGGGCTAGCTGCCGCCTCCTCTGGGTTTCCAGCGTTGGCTTGCATCGGTTATTGGCAGTAGCAGTGGCTCCGCTGCTACTATGAGGCTGTATGCTCAAGCTGGCAACGTTGACGTTGTTGCCTGCTGCACCTGCACCTCGGGTGCGTCTCCGAACAGCAGGTGCTCGGGGCGTGGGGGGGTTAAGACCTCGGGGCGCGGCGGAAGGGTGCACCGTGCGAGCATCGCCGCGACATTTCCTTGAAGGACGGTCTGCTGCTGCTGCTGCTGCTGCTGCTGCCGTACCTGTGTTGACTGCTCGAGAGCCGGCCGATGAAGTCAGAATCATCCGAGAGGGGGAGCCGGTTCTACGCCGAGCCGGATCGACCGCTTCATTTCCGTGGTCCCATGGTCTGTGACGGTCTTCCCGTCGACCACCTCGACGCGATAGCTCTCTCGATATCCTCTCCTCCTGGCCTGGCGTGGGAGTGGCCGTGTCAGCCGAAGCGGAGGCTGAGTCCACCCTGCCGAGCTTGCGAGAGATGGCTTGGAGAGCCATACGAGCAGCCCTCCCCGGAGACAGGTGCTGCTTGCCTAGCAGCAGCTCCTGCTCCTGGTCTTCTATCTTGTCGTCTTTCCGTCGCTCGCTGTTGGGCGTAATGAAGGCACCCGGTCTGACCGGGATGCTAGGTACTGTTGCGGGACCTGTGTCGTTGTTTACCTCCATGGCCGGAAGCACGCGAGCTCGTTTCGAGCTTCCCTTTTGAGCGTGCAAACGTAAAACACTACTTGTAGTATATTGGAAACACTGTCAAGGAGTTATAAAGATATACGTAATTTTTGTTATAACGGGGATGGGGAGGGAGTTTCACAAAAAATATTGAAGGTGTTATATAGCGGGGATGGGGGACGATCTATGTTGGGCATAAACAACGTGCAACCCATGAACCCAGAAAGATACCGTCTCACACGCCTTTCTTCAGATCTGCACAAGCCTTCCTATGGGCGGCCCACTTCTGCACGTCCATGCGGTTCCTATGACGGTGAGCTGTTTCCGCGCCCTGTTGCGGTGGCGGTTTGAATATGCACAGCACTATGCCAGCGACCTATGTTTGGCTCCACCCTGTGCGCGGGTGATAGTACTACTCCTACGGGCAGTATGTCACTGAAGTGACTGTGTGGTATCCTGTTCGAAAATTAGGTGGTTGAGCATGTATATGTGGTGCAAGCCTTTCGTCTCGCGCAGCAGCGCCGTTGTGATTGGAGGAGCTGGTAGTGGTCGATCGCGAACAGACGTGTGAAAGGAATAGCATAGGCCAAAAGGTAGGGTTTTCATGGTGTGCACCACATTCCAAAAAAATTACGAGTACCACCTCAGGCCTGTTCGCCGTGCTGTATTATAGCAGTCGCGGAAGCAGTCAGAGCAGCCGGACTACAAGCAGTACCATCACAGCAGTGTAGCACATACAGTATAGCTGTGCTGATATGCTGACGGTTCGAGCCCACACACACATTGCTGTACCACCGGTGAGAACTCCCTCCAAGAAGAGGACAAGACCGCCCCGTGGTACCGGGTACCTAGTACCTGGTTGGTATAGACTACGAGTAGTACCTGGTAACTGACAACAGTATTAATAGTGTAACGGTGAGAGCCAGAAACTACGTTATTTTTGTGCGGAGAGCCGAAATATCAATGTCACGTCGTACTATTAAATATCTAGTCTATAGTCTATAGTCTACGCATGATACATTTGTTTGTCCTGCTATTTGAAGCCTAGCTGATGATCCAGAAGCTTGCCTTGCTTACGCTCACAGCTGCTTCTGTACGAATACTGCTGTACGTACATATATATAGTCTAGTCTATACCTGTTGGTCCGAGTTGGTTGGTCTGCGTCCCCTGTTTTCGTTCTTCCTTTTCCTTTGCCCTTTCTGTATGCCTTTTGACTTTTGGGTACCCTTGGGGGTTACATAATATGGTGGAGGCGATGGCTTATCAAGGTGTCGGTGTGAACACCGCCGTCGTAGATGCAGTAAGCAACGGACAGACGAAGCTGCAACGTTCCGACACCACCCACCACGAGTATAGACAAAATTGTAACACACCACGCAGGAGGAGAGCAGTAAGCAGTAATGGTAAAATATGCCAGGAGACGGCACACTTTCAGTTCTTGACCGACGGCAAAAATTGAACTTACTTGTTTTTTTTCTGTCATTGCTCCCAATATCTACGCACTACTCGTAGGCGTAAACTTACTTAGGTCCGGGTTTACTAAGCAGGCTCTTCTCCCGTCTCCCCAATACGGTACGCGCCTTCATGTTTTATCGCGAGAATACTCGCCAGCTATTTCTTCCCAGGTCGACTCGCGGAGCATTTATTTACCTTTGACTGACGCCAAACTACTATCAATACCTGGGGTAGGTTTTAGTATGGAACGTTTGGTTTTATACACCCTTGATCGCTGTACATTTTCACTTGACTAACCGCCAACTGTCATCTTTGGCATGACATATGTTGGTAATAATAGACGGTATGATATCTTAAAAAAGCAACATGGAAAAGTCACCTTAATCGTTGGGAATGTTCTTTGGTGGTTAAAACAAATTGACACTCTGTGCCAGTGCACACACCACCCCCCGTTACCCGCTAACATTTTCCCTCGACCAGTAGCATACGCACACGTTTCCGCACCTATTCCTAGTGTTTCGTCCTTATTTCGGGAGCGCAGTGCTTAAAGGGGGTTAGCAGCCCCCGTGCGGAACCGCACCCACGTTTTCGGCGACACTCTGTTCGGAAGTAAATTGTGATGTTCTCTCTATTATTTGCAGTAGTAAGCGTGTCAAATTGATCCCTTTGGGAGTTCAGGCGGGGAAAATAAATGTCGAAATTAAACGGACGATTACATCCCGAGCCAGCCAGCCCGGGCCGCTGGGGTATGGGATGTGTCCTCAATGCAATGTAAAAAGCTGCGCGGCACGCGGGCAGCATGGTGAAACTCGTCGTGCTGGTACTACTACTACTACTGTAGATGATGCTGTCCGACGGGCGCTTAGATTTATCGCAATTTCGTCCTTTATTTTCTGGGTTAGTCGCTTTACCTTAATCAAGATATAATCAACTCCCGAAACGGTCAAATATCCGTTCCGTTGGTTACTTGTACAACAGGTGAAACTGCCTCAACTGCCTGAGCCTGTTTCGCCGCCGACCTTGCCTCGGCATCATCGGCCTCGCTTGCATCCGTCACGTATTCCCGTGCACACTATACGCCTCGTCGCCATTGCAGTCTCTCGCTCAATTTTGCTGAGCGCGACGAGGGCAACGTGGGGATTTGGCTTGTGTACTAAGGGTCATCCCTACCGAACGCAAATATCACGATTTCTGGCATTTGGAAATTCTGAAACGTAACGTGTAAAAAAAAACACGGAGCTTTTTTTGTGAGGAATCCTGACGTTGTTTTTTGTGCAAGATGTCAAAACTATTCGAAGTCCGGATTTCTGACAAAAATATGATGATTTGCGAAAATGTTAAAATACTGCGTTTTTTCGTCACGATTCATGACATTTTTTGTGTACTTCGTCAAGAATCACCCTTAGAACGCGTTGAGGGAAGCGAATGCGAGTATCCGACGAGATGGCCGGCCGCCATTACATGCCTATACATGTGGTGTACAGTTACCATCTTATGGGTGGGATGCTTGCTACTGTACCGTACACATGCTGCCTCCCGTTACCGGTGAAATACCCGTTCCGTTCGTTGCAGGCAAGCTATCTCAACTGCTTGCGTATTTTTTGGTATCTCCGAACTTGTCTGTCGCCTTGCCTCCCACCACAACTGGCCTCCCCGTTATCGTCCGTTTCGTGTTGCGGTTTCACGTGTGAAGGGGTACATAGTATAGTATAGATAGTAATTTGAACCGATTACGATTGGAAAAAGAAAATAAAAAAAGCACGCAGTTTTTTTGGGTCCATCGTGGGTTCTGCTCACCGAAGTTACCCGTAATAGTACAGTAGTTGCTGTATACGGTGCGTTGTCATAGCAATCTCTCTCGGACGCGTGCTACGATGGAGGTGGCACTTTTCGTCTGAAATGGATTCTAAATGATGGCGATTACTAATGTAAAAAAAAATCGTCGGAAACAGTCCATTTTTTTTGGTGCATGATTTTCGTTTTATCCCTAGGCCAGGGGATTTTTCATTCCATCCGGGATCATAGCAGTTTTGCCTTTCTCCAAACCAGTTTTTTTGGACGTGAAGAAGGAGAAGTGTCCTGCCGACGACGCCATGTATAATAAGATTAAGGGACTGTTGCAGACACAGGCCGCCCTCTCTTTGCAGGCTTCTCTACTAGGCAGGTTCCACGTTGGTCACTCACTAGTCACTCACTTGTACTATAGATAAGATCTTATCTTATTTCCACACACGCCACGGACGAACTGAATAGCGTTCCATTCCGCGAGGCCAAAGCATCATCCCCTTTTTCCTACACGCACATGCCTTCAAAGGCATGTAAAACGCTTTTATATCCAGTCGTATCCCATATCTTACGCCTTGCTAGTCTCCCAGGGGAATACCATATCACATGTATATCATGCCTAAGACACATGTCTTAGTCATGTCTAAGACATGACTAAGACATGTCTTAACCTCCTAACGTGAGCGGTAGTATTAAGAAAAAAATCTCAGAAAAAATGGGGGGCACTTCTATCGTAGAACGCGTCCTCGAGCGCAACGAGAACTTGGTGTGGAAAAAAGACGCGCGTCAGTAAGAAGCGTCACTTTGCCGTCGACACTCCATTTCTCCGTTTTGTCACCATCAACTTGAGCACGGGCTGTGCCATTTGACGGGGTAGAAGAAGGTGCACCGCACTGTGCAACATTCTAAACGTTTTTGAAACATCAATCCGGTTTGGCATGGTTAAGCTACACTGAGCTGCAAAAAAAAAACGCCTCATAATGTCGTTTTCTCCGTGGAGTACAGAGTCACTCGTGCGAGGAGTGGTGAAACCCCAAAAAGGCGGTATATCATAACATCCTCCCTACGGTAGCCTTGCAGGTCAAGTCCGTGTTTGGGAGGGGGTACAGAGGGGGTAGAGAGGTCCTCGAGGGAGGAGGGGCGTCACATGACATGACAAACAGGCACATGCTACATGCAACAGAGGTGCACCAACCATGGTTTTGTGAGGAGAGCTCCATGCCTTCTGAAGCACAAACCGATTTCGAAAAAAAAAAAAAACGAAAGGCGTGCAAACCCGATGAGTAGTAATGTCATGTGCCCTGGTTATAAAAAAATGAAAAAAAAGGAAAGAAAAAAAGCGATTTTTCAGCGATATTTGGGAGTCCCGAAATTTCCGACAGTGTGTTTGCCTAAAAGTGCTACTCCCTCTGTCGTAGCAGGCATCAACAGCAGCAGCAGCAGTAGATGATATCCCTATCGCGGAATGCGAACAGCAACAGCCCGAATCCCGAAAAACAACCGACAACCCCCGACGACGACGGACAGCAAACAGTGTCGATCGTGAGGTCGTTGGTGGGTGGGTTGGGGGGGGGGGGGAGGGGCGGAGGGGGGGCGGGCGGGGTGGGGGGGGGTACTCATTTGTTGGTTGCCTTAGTAAATTGAGCATTGACCACGCATCCCTTTCGAGACGGAGCACCGTTCCTACTCCTAATAGAGAGATACCTCCAACATTTGGGCGCTCGCTATGCTTTTTCCATACACTAGAAACTGTTTGCTTATCCTATCCCCGTCCTGTTTCGCCGTCTGCGGCCACCATCTATCTCCTAGGATAGCGATCGTTTTCTCGCTACTCTCTAGTCTACCAAACTCTTCCATATCACACACGTCTAATTTCCTCATCTTCTCCTCTAACGCATCCCGTTCCTTCTTGTATATTTCGCATTCTCCTACCAAGTGAGTCCGACTCTCTATTGCTGTGCCACACGGGCACATATTTGTAGCCGCGTCCTCCTCCTTCTCACGACCACTGGTATATCTCTTTCTTCTTTCTGGTATGTCCAGGTCCCCTACACGAAATCGCAGTTTCAGCCTTGTCCCGTAGTCCATTGGGCCGTGCAGGTACGTTTTAATTTCAATATCTTCCCTCAACCCCCGTATATCTCTAAATGTTTCCCCTCTTTCACCTTATTTCCTAGCGTTTGCCTTATTCCAGCTCCCATACAGCATTATTAACTATGGCTGGCAACCTATTTGCTGACATATGCTTTATTTTTATATTGCCATTGCGACTTTCTTTCGTCTACATTTGTTTTCAAGTGGGTGCTTCCTAGTTCTGCTCTTAATACTGTTTTACTCGTCGTACTTGAGCATCCTAGTATCTTTTTAGCTGCATTTATCCGCACTGTTTCCATTTGTTTTACGAACGTCGCGTTCCCTTCCCATACTTCTCCTGCATACTCTAACTTTGGTACAATCACATTCATCAGAATGTATATCTTTGAATCCAAGTGTCAAGGTATGGGTCTGCTAGTATCTCATCCATCTTGCCTACTTGTGATTTACCCTTTCCTATTACTTTCACTATGTGTGCTCCCAAGAGCAATCCTTTGAGATCTCTACGCCAAGGTACGTATATTGGTCTACGATCGGTAGTTCATCTTCTCCCCACTTCCAATTGAATTTTACGGGAATCACCTTATCTTCGTAACATACACTTATTAATATTAAAATATCATACTGCGCATTTTTTCACGTTCGCTGTCAATCTCCACTTTTTAGTGTACTCTATGTTATAAGGCTTAGTTTGGGTAAGCTGTTGGTTAACCTTTTTTTCCAAGTGGTCAAACGGACTAATACCCCCGCTCTAATACCTTACCAAATGGCGTCGTCGACAGGACCATCTGGGTGTTGTTGGGTCGTGGGATCAAATCCCACATCCACCATACATAATAATAATACACTTTTTCAGACTTTCCCCATGTCGAACTTGAAAAATACTCTCCCCGGTATACCCAGGAAATGAAACGGCTTGGATATTTTGACAGGTCCCGCCCGTATAATATCCGGCCGACCTGCTATCCCGCCGTTTCAGGGGGGGAGAATGTTATAAGGCTTAGTTTGGGTAAGCTATTGGTTAACCTTTTTGCAAGGGGTCAAACGGACTAATATCCCACTAATACCTTAACATCTAGTGATTTCTCTTACTGTATCTGTTTCTGCAATCGATCGGGTTTTCTGATATCCCAACAAAATCACCCGGAAACATCAACCCCGACACCATATCTTCCGGTCGCCCCGGTGGCGTATCAGGTTATCCTCGAGCCTGGTATAGGTCAGTTTCGTGAGTTCGAGCCCCGCCGAGTGCATACTCGTATAAATTCGTTGGGACTTTTTCTTGTGGACAAATTGACTTGCGGAAAGCGCGAGAGCGTGAGTTAGCAACGTTCGATGAAAAATCGACGAGCAGTGGGATTGCTGAACCCGATGCGCGATAAAAATTGAAGGCAAGAACCGGGGAGGAGAAGGGATGACAGCTGTGACCACGGCTTGTCCAGAAGCTGGAAAGTAAAAGTGTGCAAAAAAAAAAAAAAAAAAAAAAAAAAAAAATCGTGACTCCTTGCGCTGCTGCTTCGACTGGGGGGGGGGCATCATCGCTCAACGTTTTGCAACGGCTTGTGTTTTAAGGTTTAGATTTGTCGGCAGCAAACTGGTTAAGTAACCAGTCTGATCTTTCTCCGGTGTTCCCCGTAGATTATTACGGTCTGACGTAAAAGAGCGTTTCAGGGTGTTAGAGCGAGATGTGAGTAGGTGGAAGATAACGGAACTACTGGGAGAGCTGATACTATCTTCGCGTGCGTATGTTAAAAGGTGCCGTGAAAAAGAAGGAAGGGAGACACGTTGAGGAAGGGGAATTGTGACGTTTTTATACGGTGTTTCCGTGCGCGCGTGCAAAGAAGCTGTTTGTATCTGGTGGTGCTAATAAGCGGGGACGCATGCAGTACTAACCCAGCCGACAACCGAAAACGGAGAACAAACCGATTCAATCGCGAACTAATGAGCGAGGACGCCGTCTGATCAGTCATCCACGTTTTGGTGGTTGAGCACATCGCCTTCCAACGGGTATACTGAGAGGCGGAGGCACAGATGGAACATGGATGTGAGACGTTTTGATCTTCTTAGACCGAATTTAACGCGATAGAGAGGTGTGAGGGGAAGATGGGAGGGAGATGATTGCGATCTTACCTTCCCCTTCCCCTTTTGCGTGCTGTACGAAAGCGTGTTGCACGCGTGGTGGGGCTAACTCAGTGAAAAACGTACGCAACAAATACAACAACCCTACTCGATCGTGAACTCGTTTGGGGAGGGGGGCATATTATCCGTCATCAACGTACCAATGTCGGCGAAAACGGCCTTCCAGCGGGTAGATGCTGTACAACGGGTGGAGCTGCAGGCACGTGCTTCGCGCTTCGGTGTAGGTACAGGGTTCTTGGCTTGAGGAGGGAGCTCCATTCCTCTCCCAAAATTATCTGACCTTTTTGTAGGAAACTTTTATAGTGCGACCATTGTGATGACCAAAGCATCCCATGGGCTAGGCAAAAAAAGGTATTCACTTCGCATTTCGGAAAATAAGAATGGCCGAATTTTCCGACGACTTTTGGGGCTAACGGACCGCCCCGTCACATAGAAAACATTTTTTGCCAAAAAACGGTATACCTTAACTAGGCGCATGCGACATAGGAGTTACTCAAGAAAAGTTTTTGCCAAAAAACGGTATACCTCAAGTAGGCGTGTGTGATATAGCTGTTGGTCTTCCTGCCGTTTTGTTTTGCGTCTTGTACAGTAAACTGTTCGTACCTGGCGGTGCTAAATCAGTGCGCACGTACACAGCAAAATATACCAGGTAACCGGTAACCGAAAACGGACAACAACCCGAAAAAATCATGAAACCGCCGGGGAGGGAGGGGGGGGGGGGGGGGGGGGGGGCGGACGGCATCACTCAGCGTTTTCCGATGGCTGGTGTTGTAAGTCTTACTTGTAGTAGGAAGTTGGTTAGCCGTTTACGAGTGATCACCCCATGGAAAAATACCTCGTAATAACGCAAACCTCGTTCCAGCGGGTAGCAGATAGAAAAGGTGCGGGTGGAAGGTGGAAGGGGTTGTGTTTCGATTTCACCCTTGCGTGTGCGTTCTGAAGAAAAAAAAAAAAAGTTTCTTTTTTCTTTTTTCCAGGCGGTTTCGATCAGTGTGGACATACGCGGTAGATAGGTAGACATTTCGTTCCCGCAGCAGCTGGAGAAATACATTGAAAAAAAACAAACAACCCGACACGATCGTCAAATAGCGGGAAAGATCGTCATCAAAAGTTCCAATGCCCGTGCAGAAAGCCTTTCAACGGGTGGAGGGAGAGGTGCAAGAAAGCGGGAGATGAAAGTGGGGAAAAATTAGGAGGCGGGCGGGAGATGAAAGTGGGGAAAAATTGAGGAGGCGGAGGGGAGATGAAAGTGGGGAAAATTTGAGGAGGCGGGTGGGAGATGAAAGTGGGAAAAAATTGAGGAGGCGGAGGGGAGACGAAAGTGGGGAAATTTGAGGAGGCGGAGGTGAGAGGTTTTTTACACTGATGGTGCTACCTCTGCGGGCGCGTGCTGTAAACAAACTGTCTGTCCCTGGCGGTGCTGATCAACGTGAACGTATGCAAAAGTAAAATGCAGCCGGCAGCCGAAAACGGACAACAACCGGCGAGTCAACCGTGAACCGTTGGTTCCGCGATCGAGGTATGTACGTATGTACGGCAGTACCGTTTTTTGGCGAAATTATTTGCTGAGTGACGAGGCTTTTTAGCCCAAAATTCTTGTTATTTTCAAGGTAACATGACGATTTCTTTTCTCACGTCTAGGCCATTGGATAGATTGGGCACAACCAAAAGCCTTCTTGAGCCTTCTTAAGCCTTCTTAAGCCTCCTCGAAATCAATTTGTGGCCGTAGGACTAGATCTATAAGTCGAAGACATTATCGGTTGCTTATTTAAGCCTAAAAACATACCCACAGTGGTTACGTACAAGCTCCAGAAACAACAATGGTTGGGCACTTCCACCGCAGCACGTGTCTGGGGGAGGACGCCGTCTGGCCAGTCATCAACAGTCTGATAGCCCCGGAGCACACGGCCTGCCAGCGGGTATGTAAGAGAGGTACAGGTGCAGGATAGAAGAGATACCTTTTTTTTAAAATCTCAAACCACGCACGGTTAAGGACATATCATAGAGGTGTGGAGGCGGAAGATTGGAAGGGAGAATATGTTTTTAATCTCACGTCCGCGTGTGCGTGCTGCAAGAAGCCGGTTGCGCCTGGTGGTGCCAATTTGTATGAACGTGTAGCGTAGGCAATACCTCGTGAAATAATGCTGCAAGAATAAAGGCTTTGTATCTGGTGGTGCCAATCAGTGTGAACGTATACGGTGGTGCCTCGCAAAATACGCTCAGTCGACAACCGACAACGGGCATCAACCCGAACTAGTGGTGGACCTAGTGGATGAGGACGCCATCTGATCAGTCGTTAATGTGATGCGCGGCTGATAAAAAAAACCTCCTTCCAGCGGGAGGATAGAGAAAAAAGTGCAGGTGGGAGATAATGGCTTTGTTACTAGATTTTGACACCACTGCTGTTGGATTTTGTCTTCTAGGAATGTGCACTGCATCATTCACTCTGAAGTAAAGAAAAAAGATACCATAATTATGTTCAGTTTCGCGTGTTTCACGAAAAAATTCTTTAGACCTGGCGGTGCCAATCAGTTTGGCTAAGCGACTGTACACAGTAATACCTCGCAATAGCACAACCGATAGCGGACAACAACCCGAGTTACACCTGGCTTCGTGTGTGTGATCGGGGGTGCGTGATCACCCCATCATGCTTTCTATTGGCTGATGTGACATGGCTTAGGGTTGGTGGAGGAGGTGATTGGTCGCCCGTTTACCCGTAGTCCCCTGGGCGAATACCTTCTAATACCAGCAGCCTTCCATCGGGTACATAAAAAAATGCAAGTGGGAAGACGGGAGGGAGAAGGTTTCGATTTTATCTTTGCGTGCGTGTGTAAAAATAGACCATAAAAGAAGAGTAGAGGCATGTCGAGGAGCCGGAAGTGAGACTTTCATGCTGTTTTTTTTTTCGCGGGCGTGTTTTGTGAGGAACTGTTCGTATCTGGGGTTGCCTATAATAACTGCGAACGTATGCAGTAAAATAGAGTGTACATACAGCCTACACTCGAAAACGGAAATCCGCTGAAAAAAAAAAAAAAAAAACTAGTCAACCCGAGTCAATCGTGAAGTAGCGGAGGCGGAAGCCATCTGACCAGTCACCGATGTCCCAATGGCCGAGCAAACGCCTTGCCTTTCAGCGGGTAGATAGAGAGGTGCAGGTGGGAGCTGATGGGAGTGAGACATTTTGATACTATCCTCGCACCATGTGAGTCAGAAACTGTTTGTACCTCTGGCGGTGCTAACCAGTGCGAAGGTATACTACAGCAAAATACCCCCGGCAATCGAAAACGGACGAAAGCCCGAATCCGTCGGGAAATGGTTGGGGGGGAGGAGGGGGGGGGGGACGTCATCACTCAGCATTTTCCATTGGCTGATGTTGTAAGGCTCCCAGCGGGTAGATAGAAAGGTGCAGCTGGAGGACGGAACGAGAAAATTAGATAGCATCTTCGCGCGCGTATAGTAAACACACACTGTGTATGTTCTTCAGATTAAAATGATGTTTCCACCCATCGCTGAAAAACAAGGAGGTAAGCGAGACAATATGAGGAGGGATGTGGAAGTGAGACGTTTTGATGTTATCTTCACGTTCGTTCGTGTGCTACGTAAGAAATTGCTTGTGCCTCGCGGTGTCAATCGATGAGGACCTATATAGTGGCCCCTGGTCGTACCCCTTACGGCTTGCCGTCTTTGCTTGCTTGCCCAACGCTCTCTAAAAAGGCGCACCTGATAAAAAAAAGTGGAGCATTAGTTGTAGGGAGGTAGAGGCGAGGGGCTTAGACATGTTTCGGAGCCTCAAGCGTGTATTTATTACATATTATTTTAATAGTTTCCGACGGCACCTACAAATATAGTTTGGTTTGGTTTCCCGCCCCGCGCCGTGGCCGATTTTTTTTTTTCTTTCATGACTAGATGTCCCACCCGACGAGGGGCAAAAAAAAAAATATTCAAACAATTTTGGGACACACACACGTAACCCCCAACTGCTTAATTAAGATAATTCACTTTTTCGCGCCTAATGAAGACTCATAGGACATGTCGACGAAGGATTTTTTTCCCTCTATAAAAAAAAAACGAAGAAATTGACCAAGTCAGAAAACCGCGGCCTTGAAATGCCATCCTCTGAAAGCGAAGCAGGCTTGGTGGGTTTGGGGTTTTGGGGTGGGTTTTGGGGTGGGTTTTGGGTTGGGTTGGGTTGGGTTGGGTTGGGTAGGGTTGGGACAATCCTGCTTCCCGAAGCAATTGCGTTCAAAATTTTCGAAACTACTCATTGATCAAGCATAGGATTCATGACCTGTGTCACCATTCGTGAGAATGTAACGTTATCTTGTCGATTCCTGGCATTTTTTCGTGTGCGTTAGGAATGACCCTAATCATTTGCCATGCATTACCGTAGTGTGCAAGGCCATAGACCCTCATATCCCTTCAATGTGCGGACGGAGCACGCCAGATTTTCCCCGATCGCGGGGAGGGGGTTGCATTCGTTTCAGGCATAGCCGTAGTCATCTGATCGTTGACCGTCGCATCCGTACAATGTCGGGACGAAGGACGTCCGGTCGGTGAAAGACTCACACCCATGGAATGGGAATGGAGGCTATTAGTAGACAAGGCTTAGGATTTTGGACTAGAAGGCAGAGGAACGTGGGAAGACTGAAACAAGGACAACAGGAAGGTAGGGTCGATCGGTAGTACACCTATTGAGGTTTCAGAGGGAGAACTGGACGGAATAATTGGACGAAAACAGAATCGGTCACGAGAAGCAGCTCTCTTTGCCGGGTAGACGGGGTGTTCACTATCATGCTGTTAATAGCGCGTTTGAAGTTCAACGGTAGGCGCTATACGACACACGACACACGCGACACACGCACCGCATTCATTAGCATACTATTAATAGTACAATGTGCGCTGCTGCAAGTCTTTCCCTAGATGGTTGATAATACCTGGTACCGAAAAAAAAAATGTTGTTTTTTGATCGATCGATGTAAACGGGCCTCCAAACGGTTAAGCCGGGTGTAGGTGTAGAATGGGGTGTGAATCGTAAATTCGTCTCTTGCTTTGGTTTCAATTGGTTTTCTTCTTCTTCCTCCTCTTTGTGGGGAATCGCCTTTGTTTTAGTGTGGTCGGGGTCGAATCCTACCGTGTCGAACATGGTTAGACGGCGAGCTTGGTAACGTGGACGCACACTTTCCGCCGCCGAAGCTTGACGCGCCTAGCTCGGTCGGGCGTGCGGCTTGCTTGTTGAGCGATGAGCCTGTTCGCATTTGCGTGCCACTGCTCATGCGCCCTTGGATAATGCATTCTTGTCATTCGATGGCCTCCTGCCACCTTGGCACCACGCGCACACTGCTGGAGCGGTTTTGCTAGTGGGTCGGCGTCAACGTATGCGCCCGGTGTTGGCTTCGCCACTGTTTGAAGTGCCGAGGAAAACCCCAAGACTGACTGTCCGATCGCCGATCATCTCCATTCCTCTGCCGGAAGGTCCCGGCATCGCCATCAGCGTTGACTGTTTTGGCCCTCTTCCGGTCACGCCGCGAGGCAACAGATACATCTTGCTCGTCGCCGACCGTTTCAGTCGTCGGGCCGATACGTTCGCCGTCGCCGCTGCACAGTTCATTGAGGATAATTACCTTGCTACAAGTACAACGGAGTACCAGATAGTCCATTGTAATCTATCGATTGCGCTGTCGTTAACATGTCATACGTAGTCATCTGGTATATGTAGCTCGTACCTGGTAGGACTCATCAGCATGACGTGCTGTTATACGCGACTGGTATACTCGAGTTAGTACGTAGACACATTCAGAGTGTATCGGATCTTTTTTTTTTTTTTTTTATCCTCCGGCGGATGGGGAAAAATAAAGCTTTAGCTCACCACAATTCCACGTATTTTCATACGCGTCGTGTGTCGATTTAACTCAGTTGCTTTCGCAGCCCAACGCTACTGATCGGTTCGTTGTTAAGGATAGGTACTAGCCTTTAGTACGGAGCAGCACGAGGCGCTTCGGCGATACCAGTGCAAGGAGTGTGATATGTACGTACGTATCATACACAGGTACCAGATACACACGTACCTCGTAGGATCATAGGATCATGTGAATCTAGTAGGTCGTATATCGTAGATTGCGCCGGAACCCTAAAATGGCGGTTGTAGCTTACAGTTGGCCCGAGGAGTTTTGTACCGGTATGTTTTTGGGGTAATCACACCGCTTGCTTCTCAGGGTGGTTCGCACGCTTTCATAGTGTCTTGAGCTGTGATCGATCGAGCATGCACCACGCACACTCTCGCACAACTCAACTCAACTCAGCTGCACAACTCTTCCTTCCTCGTCTCTTCTTCGAGACCACGCTAATAATAAAACACCCTACTGCCCTTGGGGCATCTTTCTGTCATCAGCTCCGCGGAGCTTGACACTTGACCGCAACGGCAGAGTAACACCTGCTGAGTGCTTGCCTCTCGTGCCAGATCTGGCATGACCCAGATCGCACACAGCCACAGGGGATGTATCTCCCCCATAACAGTTTACGGGTGAGGGCACAGCCAACATCTTGGTCAATAGATACATTCCCCACCGGGGATGCCCACGCGCCGTCCTCTCGCGGGCAACGACCTTCAGTTCTACGTCAAGCTTTCACGAGTCCTTTATCAGCTTTGTTGGGGGTGCATAAGCTTGCCATAAGCTCCTACAGTCCAAACGGCAACGGAGGCGTTGAGCGGGTGAACCATACCACGGGGCAAATGCTGGCTATGATCGTTGCCAAGACGACTGGGATTTGCAGCTCCCCAACGTCGAGTTCGCATATTATAACAATGCGGTCAGCGCAGCGACGAGGTTGGCCCCCAACGAGGTCCACTTCCACGTCCCCCTCTGATAGTTTTCGAATGGTCTGGAGTCGCGGGACATCGTAGTTTGGCCCGCGACCACCTGGCCTACCGCGATCTGGCTACGGATCGACAGCAGGGCGCGAACGATATTGTTCGCAAACACCATGCCCTCACCGTTTCCAGCGTAAACCGACCAGATTCCGCTGTCGCCGACGCGCTTCGCCCGTTGATGAACTTCGCCGTAGGTGGTTGGGCATGGGTGCACAATTCAGCTTCCACCATCCGCCAGGGCGTGAAAGCCAACACGGGTGCTACGTTACTCAAGGCCAAACCCGCGCTTCACTGGACGGACCCTTACAAAACTCCTAGCAGCTGGTCCCTGCCCTGCTCCCCATCCCTACACCCCGTACGGCTCGCCGCTCGGCGATAACCTCCTCTATTTAGATCTCCCTTCCGACGTGCCTGATTCGCGGATGCTCGCCGGCGAGTGGCAATCGAACTCTGCAAGCCCTGTGCCAGTCCCCACGACAGCAGCGACATGCCCAAGTACCTACCGGCGAGACTGACGCAGTACGTGCTCAACAACTTTTATACAAGAAATGCCCTACGTACCGCGTCACTCAAGACGAAATTGCGGCTCTCCTCCAACGACTTGAAATGGAGAAGATCACCAGTCCCCAGTCGGTACGCGGGCGAGGTGGCGTCATCGCGGTGCCACACAAGACGCATTGCGTGGGACTCTCTAAACCATGCTGGGAGCGGGAAATGGACCTCCAACGCTCTCGCGCCCACATTTTGCGATATTGGGCCGGCACCCAGGACCAACATCGGCAAACTGACTGCCTTTACCGTAGGATGCGCATTGGCGCAGCACAGCGTGAGCTTTGTCGGAACAAAGCCAAACGTTTTTTGGCCCCCAGCTACGCTTGCGTCACGCGCACGGAGTGGCTTCAACGCTTTCGCGACACAGTACTCTCCAAGGGAACCCACTTTTGGTACAAGGGACACAATGGGTTGTGGTGGTTTGGGGAAATCAGCTTGAGTACGACTGCGAACGGGGTATATCTGGTCGGAGCTTTGGACGAGCCTGGACCGATCACACTTCCTCTCATCTCCAGTGCGCTACAGGACCTTGACGGGGGTCGTAAGAGGTTCTTGGTGCCTTCAGGTCCACGTTGCCAGTGCCTCTCGAGGAATTCAACGTAACGTAGATTGATCTCGAGGTACGGCCGTGGTTAGTTGACTTTCACGCCGCCGACGCACTTGATAGTTTTTCATTTTTTTTTCCGGGTTAGGAGGTTTGGTATTTTCTCCTTGGGTTGTTTGTGGTGTTTTCTGCGTTGAGCTAGGTTTGGGGCGGTTCCCGACCCCCCCGCTCAATGCTGAATCATGGTCTGAGTAATCAAGTCGAGCACGCTACTTGAGCCACAGGACGGCCGGTTTTTAGTGTTCGTTCAATTTTCGCCCTGCCGATGCCTTCCTCAACCCCGAGCCGGGGGGTGGCCAGGGTACTCTGTCTACTCATAACGTGGCATAGGACTGCTTGTAATATGCTTCTAATATGTTTTTTTTTTCTCTTTGTTCTACATTTTCAGCTAGGCACTTCTCCCCCTCGCCGGGCTGTAGGTAGTGTCACCTTCCCGTTTCGTGTATTTGTCGCTTTCTCGTCCCCCCCCCCCCCGCCATGCTAGCGGTGGTTGGCTCGTTCTCCCTTATCATAGCGTCTAAGTCTTTCACTCAATTGAAATTATTTGCGTTTTTCCAGGTTTCAAAGCCTATCCGTTCACAGGTGTGGGAGTGGGTTTTGATTGGGTGTTGGGAAGCCGCACCTTCGACGTAGATTCTAGTGCGTGGAACCGGGGTTTCCCCGCATTTCCCATATTTCTGCATATATGCGGCTTATCAGGGTAGGCTAGTGTTACGGTACGGCCTTGGAAGGCCGGTAATTACTCCAAAAATGCATCATTGGTCTGTTTTCGTGTTGTGAGGATGCCGTTTTGCATTCGGATAATCATGAGATGGGGCGGGCGAGAGCCTGCGTCGTCAGATGCCATCACGACTCTAGGAACAATAAAGCTACTGCTCTCCTAGTTCTGAGCTTCAAGAAAGTGAGTAACACCAAGGACTGCTGTAGCTTGGTAGGCAGGCCAGCAGGGTTACTCTGTGTCCCACCTACTCTCCTCACAATGTGTGTACATATCAGTTTAAGTTTAATACAAAGAACACACACCGAACGCCCAGAGCCCATGCGATAGATGAAGACATTGAGGGTAGGCGGTGCTTAACAAATCATTGTCTCGACGTTGAATATTGCTTCGTGATCGACGTTCAATCTCGAGATACAAACAACCTAATGCGAGTCTGCATGGCTCCGGACAGGGTCACATATTAATATATATGACGCCGTTAGCGGTTTTCGGTTGATCCGTGTTCTAGAGGGCGAGAGCTTGGCAACGTTTTGCTGTTGTGAGTCTTCGCTCGAGATGCGCTGCTGGCGCGAGGTTCCGGAAATGTCTTTTTCCGCTGGTTCTCATCATGATCTCGTTTAGCATTTTTGGCCTCTAAAAACGACACGGTCTATTTTAAAGGGCATTGGCCCCTTAACCCCTTTTGAGCCCCGAAATCCCTCCCCATACCAACTTTAAGTATTTTTTTCGCCACAATGGGTTTTTTCCAGGTATACAGGTGTTAAAAGGATACCCTCCACATTAATTGCCTCAGCTACTTTTAAGAGGGAATAAATAGGTAAGGGACTTTTCTCTATATGAGGGGCCTTTGGAGCCCGGCGCACTATGGCCCCTCGAAGGGGGCCTCCTACTATATTTGACTATACCGGCGTTTCCGTGATTAGTTAACTGGGGTTATTTTGGTACGATCAATTAGCTGCTGCTGTAGCTGCTGACTAGTCACGGCTATAGTTGCATAATCGCGTTAGCTGCTGATTAATCACGGCTATGGTTGCATAATCGCGTAATCACAACCGTGACTTCGTTTGTTGGTACGAATAATCGCATAATGTAATCAACTTGTACGCTGATTACGTGTGTTGACTGCCATCACTAGACTACATGACATCCTTTATGTTGATTATTTTCGACTTGAATATATATATTTGGGCAAGACGTCAGTATGCTGATTCGATCAGTATGTTTTTTACTGGAGATTAGACAACAGCCACCAGTATATACTGGACTGTATCAGCATACTGGGCGTTTATCTTGAACTCAGAGTGAGCGATGTCGCCTTTTATGACCTTTTCCGGGATTGCTCGACGAGCTCAGCGAGCAGGACCGCGACACTTTCCAGATAGCTAGAGGTGACACGCGCGGAGGCACGGCCGCGGGCGCGTGGCGATTCTTGGCCCTGAGGCGGAAGTTTTCAGCTACGGGGGAAAAAACTGTTTAAAAAAACTCCTTTCAAGCAAATATAGTCGTCTGCGGAAAAAACAAAACATAAACAAAGCCCTAAATTGATTTACAGCATATGTGTTCCACAGCGTCTGGTATTGATCCTTGTTGCATACAAACCTTCGCCATGCTCTAGATAGTGCTCGCAGGACACAGACTTGAACGTTTGGGAAGGAAAACATTAAGAAATGAAGAATAAGGAGTGTCATATATTTATGACAACGACAAAATACACGCCGTACACAGCAACGACAACATACACGGAGTACTGTATTGACGTGATCACCGCGAAGCACCTTTCCGCAGGTGATTGCAGACGTCGAGCCTTCGCCATTTTCGCCATTGCAAGAGCCGGAGACCATCAAGAATTGCATCGGATTGCTGCTGCTGCAGGTTTCCTGGTACCTACGTATAATTGCCTCAGCAACAGGTTATTTATTGTACAGTTGACTTTTCATTGATTATTTTGAGCCTTCCTTCGGCGCGGGGTCGTGTAATTTTGCTTTTCCAGTATGAGTAAAACGTTGCCCATATCCTTCATAGTAAAACGCTCCATTAGAAGAGCCTTTTTCAGCGTTTGGATTAACTCCGTGTTACCTTCTACAATAAAAACATCGTATTCAGCTAGTGAACAGACTACTAACCACACTACCACACTAACCTTCGGCATAGGCGAATGGGCCACCTGAACGCACGAAGTATCAAAATCTTGAAGAGCACGGCTTAAAACGGCACGGAGTACAGCGGCACGTTCACGGGGGAGAACGTGCCGCTGTACTCCATGTCGTTGTCGGCCGTGTTATCCAAGATTTTTGAGGCTCTGTGCGTTTAGGTGGCCCATTCGCCTATTACTATGCCAAAGGTTAGCGTGGTGTACAGGGTAGCAATCTGTTCACTTGTAGCTGAATACGATCTTTTTATTGTAGGAGGTAACACGGAGTTAATCCAAACGCTAAAAAAGACTCTTCTACTGGAGCGCTTTGCTGTGAAGGATGCGGGCAACGTTCGCCTCAGGCAGGGAATGGAAGTTACACGAGACCGCGCCGAAGACTCAAAATCAGCCAGGAACAGCCTTAAGCGTCTCCACGGCTTCAGATTTCGAACGATTTCGAAAAGGGCAACAGAGAGTAGAAACGTTGCGTTTATGCTCTCCATTAGCCTTTTCGCAACATCCTGACGGTCGGCGTCCCTTCCATGCATGCATCGTTTTACAATGCCTTGTTGTACAGGTCAGCCCGTTTTGGGTGGCTGCGTTGTTCGCTCACCTCTCCGAACAGCCCATGACCCGCTGTAAGCGCCCTGTTGGCCAGCAACGCAACAAAAACTTCACCCTCCCACGCCTTGGTGGTCAATTTTTGGGTGTAGATCTCCACATGCACCAACACCCCCTACAAGCGCCCCGTTCCAAGGAAAGGAACGTAATGTCTACGACCATGCAGCCGGACTGCGGTGCTTAGGTGCTTAGGTTCGGTCCACGGTGGTGCTCGGAGAGTTGAGCGAACAACGCAACCACCCGAAACGGGCCGGCATCCGTGACGTACTTAGGAACATGCAGCAGGTTATATCCATCGGTCGTAAGCAGCTAAAATACAACATCATTGAACTTTTCCAACTTGCGCTTTCCCATTGTCGGCGACCGAAGGCGCCGAAACGAGAAACTAAGCACCCTGTGCAAGTTAATGAATCAGGCGAAATTCGAACCTCATCATAGCAACCGCCGTTACGGGTGATGCTCTGTTGAAAAACCGGAGTCAAGTTGATCAGCCACCTTTGGTAGGGTATTTAATTGAGGGAACCCGGCTAAGCTACCCTGACATAGCTTATCAACCTCTTGCGGGTTTCAGAGAGAAAAATTGACGAGCTAAACGGACGATCTAAGCATCCTTCACACAAAGCAACTCGGGGTGCTGGATTAGGTGATGGCGGTTTTGTCGAGCTTCAACGCAAGTACCTGCAAGACACGTGCACAGCTTGCACTGCTGCCCTGTGCTGGGCATGCTCGCACTATGGTAAGGACGCATTTATGCTTTGTTTTATCGCTGTACCATAATCAAGATATAATCAAGTGACGCATGCTACGATAGAGGTATACCGTTTTTTGGCTATTTTGTTTTGTGAATGACGGGGCCCCTCAACCTGGGCAAAATCGTCGGAAAAAAACAAATAATAGGCCATTTTTTTTCTTGAGTTTCGTTGTGTACCTAGGCCATGCGATTTTTCATCCGGTAGGTTAAGCAGTTTTACTTTTCTCCTAATCAATCAGTTTTTGGGTTAAGAACGCCTTGTATATCATGCCTAAGACATTACTAAGACATGCCTAAGACATGCCTAAGACATGCCTAAGACATGCCTAAGACATGACTAAGACATGACTAACACATGTCTTAACTTCCTAACGTGAAGGGTAGTATTAAGAAAAAAATGTGGTGCATCTCTATCGTAGCACGCGTCAAAAAAAAATGTTTCACGGGTGTACATTACCTATCTCCTCCATTATCATTCGATAGCAGCACAACGGCAACATCGTGATGCCGCTGAAATTGAGTCCCATCCGCTGCGTAGTTAGTTTGTTACGGTGGGCAATTCGACTCTAAACCTGGAAGCTATGGCCAGTGGGGGATGAAGACCCCCACGCGCCCCGTCCTCCCCTCCCCTCCGCCTGCCCCATCTTCTTTCTCCTCCTCATCGCCCCACTCATCGGCAGCATTACATAACCGGGAACCAAGGTACTACATTCAAGCAGCCGGGTATCGTTTGGTGTAGCGCCACATACACCATGCTCGCGTTTCTACCCGGGTTTTCCCGGGTTTCTAGACGGGTATAACCTACCAATGGGTATACTACTCATCCTGCCGCCTCCCCAAACGATACCCGTCGATCATATCACCTACCCTGGGAACGGGGTACTACTAGTACCATATACTCGGTTAGTCTAGTCGGGTAGCTCTACTGTATTTAGTATTTTACCCGGTACTATTCCCGTAAGGCTACTTACCCCTTCAAACAAACCCTGAAAATATGCTACATGAATGTATACGTAGTCGGCCAACTCAAAAACAACAGCTAGCAGCAGTCAGCAGCACGAAAAACGGATGATTTTTCCGTCGTTTGGTTAACCGCGAGCACTGTTGATAAGACGCGCTACCAGCATAAAGAGTCAAACCAACGAAAACCATGGTCTAAAAGCAACAAAACCAACACTGGTCAGTACCAGTAGAAGCACCAGAGCAATAAAGTTCAGTCTCTACGAAAGAAACACGAGCAATCATGCCATGTCAACTCGTTCACAGATAGCAGTAGTTGTTGATGTTGATCTACAACTACGTTTATCAACAATTGTCACAATCTAGCCCGTGGTCCCAAAAAGACATAACAAGAACTCCGCTCAAGTGGTATGCATAGGAGAGCAAGTCAATATTTACTCATTCGGGATCCCAGGATATAACCAAATCCATGACTTCGGGTACAAACACCATTCAGGTGCTCATTATATACATCTCTTACCACCGAACAAAGGGCGCGTGATATAGCTACACAGGCTCCAGCTGGAAACACCCCCAGCGTCTGCACTGCTATTTGACCGCATGCCACAGCGTTGGTGTCTGAAGTGCTGTCAGTATCCAACACCGTCATGGCTACAGCTATCGTACACTCTGCCTGTCGCGCTGCCGGCATCTACTGCACTGAACAACGATAAAAACGAAACAGAGAAAACAATACAGTCGTCAGAAATTCTGCCCGCATGGCTTCCCGCACACGCAGCGCAACATAAGGCGAAAACACAATTATACGGAGCGCACGGTGACACAACTCCTCCCACCCTTGGATTCCTAATTAGAGCACACCTACCACACCTACCATTCCTACCTTAACAATCACCTCTCACGCGTGTCGCCTCCTCTCGGCGACAAGACGAACACGGTTTCCATGTTCACTCACTGACACTATTAATAGGAGGGCTGCGAGTCGGTTAGACTGCACGGCTAGGTATCATTGCTTCGGGCATCCTCCAGCCTCCAGCCCCACTCGATTCGTTCCGCGCCTCGCAGGATGTGTTGCCACCCCTTCGCAGTGGTCTCCCTCACGCTGTTTGCGTGCAAAGCAAAAACTACCTCCCTCATCCCAGTGTCTTCCCCCCTATTCTTGGTGCGTGCAAAGCTAAAATAACATCCTCCATGCCAGTGGTTTCCTCCCTCGATTAGAGTGGAAAAGTAAATAATTTCCATCAATGCGCCGTCGCCGTCGTGGTCTTGCAAACAAAAAAATCTGGTGTGGGAAGGGTTCAACCAAGCTTGACCCCGCTCGTCGACAAAATGTCTCCACCCCCCCTCGCTTTTGAATCCAGCTGAATCCCGTTAGAGCAGCTCCTTTAGAACATCACCGACGATTTTGAGGAAGAATCACTTGGAATTGGAGTAGGACAGTTTTTTACTGGGGTATACAAGGATTAATCAATGGTGAGCGTGGTCTCTGTCCACGCGGCACCTGTGAGGTCATAGGTTTCTCTTCGGCGACGGTATCGACCTTACCTCCGCACAAACGACAACCGGACGAGGCCAAAAGGTGCTCCGGTGTTACGACATAAACCAGGACGACATAAGTCATGTCAAATCGTTCACAGACAGCACAAAAAAAAACATCATGAAAGTCTCATTTTCGGCCAGGTTCAAATTCGTTTCTTCGACCGACGAGTCCGCCTTGGTACGTCAGTCCAAAAGCAACGTTTTCGGCCGTTTCGGCCTGCCGAGAAATAAACGTGGAAAAAAATGGAGTCGAAAATGCTCTTTTTCGACTCTGCCTGGTATGAGAAAGCTCGATTTTTTTTTTGAACCACGGATCCGAGCGTAGAAATACTGGCCTTAGGACCAACCCCAGTCTTTTTTTAATCACAAAAATAGAAATGCTTGGGACGTCAAGTGCTTCTCGAATCAGAGCGAAATACAGTGATGTACTTATTTTAAGACTACCCGGTGACAAGCCAATAAACCTGGTCTTATCTCTGCTTTCTCTTTAAAACCGTGGTGGCCTTAATCCGAGGTACGACCGACAACAGTCTTTGATCGGGGGAAGATATCTCTGTACGGCAAAATTAAAGGGCGCTCGTGGGCTGGGCGGTCTTGGGTTAAGGGGTCGCCGGTCGCCCCGGTGATCTAGTGGTTACCCTCGAATACTACTGGCGTTGGTCCTTGAGTTCGATTCCCACCGTGTGGTGACATTTTGAATTTATTTGCAACATTGCCAAAAAAGGATCACCTGCTGAGAGCGCCTAGCAGCGTGGGTACGCACAATTTGTTTTCGACGCGAGTCGACGAGGGAAGAAAATGCCGAATTCTTCTCGCCATAAAAGTTAAGGCACGTACCGTAATGGGGAGAGGGGAGGAGGGCCCTCTATTTGACCCCGGATCTGAGTTACTACTGGGAGGGAGCGCGAGAGTATGATAGTGCGAGGATAATAAATGGGATGAAGTGAAAAAAAAAGTGCAGAGGGGTCTTGTATAACGTGCACAGGCGTTACTTTCCCGACTTAAAACCGGGTTTGGGGATAAGGCGCAATTTGGTCTTATCTGTTTTTTTTTTCTTGTGACAAGCCGATTTTTCTGGTCCTATCTCTTCTATGGTCTCAAACCGGATGGTCTTAAAATAGATGGGTACACGACGACGATTACAGCTTAGTGTGATAAGGCTTAGTTCGGGCATAGGCAATTGGTTAACCTTTTGCAAGTGGTCAAACGGACTAATACCCCATCAACACCCTTAACAGCGGGCTTAATTCCTCAACATTAGACCACTCGAATCAGCCCGGGCTGCTGGGGTAAAGGATGTGTCCAAGGGGCTATACGGCACGCGCGCAGCATAGCGATAATCATGCTGGTGCACGCTCTTCCTGATAATAATCGCTTGGGTTGGCTTGGGGATACAGATAACATCGCCCCGGAGACTTGATGCGGTCCATGTCGATGGGCAGAAGGCCGGGTCAGTGACCAAAATTCTACCACCGGCACTGTTGTGCCCGAGTTTTTTTATGGTGTTGCATTGTAGTAGAGGTTGCTGCACATTTTGACCATGTACCAGGCGTTAATAGTTTATTCTGTCGTTTGCGGTACAAACAACCAGTATTCTACGTTGTTTGTTCATGGAAATACGGCCGCCCATCCTGCCTCCGACAATACCAGAATGTCAACACGTCACCACACCTCATCTTTCGTCCACCGCCGCCGAAAAACAATTCTATCATAAAGGGCAAGCATGGCGACTAAACTACAGAGTAGTCGTCGATACAGTGGAGTTTAGGCAATTTCGAACAGTCAAGCCACATTTTTTCAACAATATTTTTACAAGGCCTATATCTTTCAGGAGGAATACATACAGAACACGCGCGAACGGCCTACCATGAAACTTGTGGAACTGAGTATCAACAACCACATCGTAGATGTAATTCAAACACACACCATATATATTGCAAACTGAACATAGTACAAGCAGACCCAATGAATGTGTCTGACGTATCACGCAGCTTGCAAAGTT
This sequence comes from Undaria pinnatifida, assembly GCA_012845835.1. Lineage (NCBI taxonomy): Eukaryota > Phaeophyceae > Laminariales > Alariaceae > Undaria > Undaria pinnatifida. Next base: position 14,635,390 of record JABAKD010000029.1, read on the forward strand.
GAGTTTCGACCACCCATCGGTCGTACTCACAGATGACGTATTAACAACCATATCGTAGGTTTAATTCACAAACACCATATATATCATAAATATTAATAGATATAAACTCGCCTGGCGCGGTCGGTCGCTAGCCGAGCCCTTCCCCGGACTTTTCGCTGGCGAGCGCCCGTGAGTGGTAAGCACCAGGGACTTTTCGTGGAAGCAGCTGTTAGCTTCTAACTTTTAGGGAGTAGCTTTCAGAACTGTCCGTTCGTTAGACCACAAGAAGTGAAGATGGTGACGTCAGTTTAGCGCGTCAGCAAGCAGTTAGGCTAGGTCGTCAACGATATTTTTTTTCAGCCATAACAGCTTGCCACACATCAAAAGAAGGGGGAAAGCTGTAGTTGCTCTGGTCTGCTTGCCTCTGCTGCCGCTGTTGTTGCTACTACTGTTGCCCTGCTGGTACACGACTCTCAGTAGCAGCTGACCGTTGCTTGGCTGTAGCTGATCACTGGTTGGCCGTTATGCGGGGTGTGCGACTGTGTTTACTCTGTGTTCCATGCTTACTGAGATACCTTCGAACAACGCCAGACAACATACCAGGAAGAAAAAATCATGGGGGAACGCGGGACGGTCCTGCTCTGGTCGTTTCTTCCCTGTCTGCTTACCTGCTGCTGCTTAATACAAACTACTGCAGCTGCTCTTCCACTGCCGCCGCTGTTCTAGGCTCTTTCAGCGTTTGGGCCAGTATTCTCGCTCAAAATCTCCTGTGATTAGGCGTTGCGTAGTCTATTCTGGACGGGCCAAGGGAAACTAGGCAGGGGTACTCGACAACACGAGAAAGCGACACCGCACTCATCATGTCAGAATTAGCACCTAACAAGCAGGGGCTGGATTTCTGCCTACGTAAGTATGATATTTTTCGTACTTTTGGTACGTACGCGGTCTCCTGCACTGCTTGTTTTTTGCGTGGAAGTTCATGAAAGCTTTCGTAGAAGTTTCCGCCGCTTCCATGGAAGCTTTCATAGCTTCCAAGAAAGCTTCCATAGCTTCCGTGAAAGCTTTCGTGGAAGCTTCTGTGGAAGCTTTTGTGGAAATGGAAGCTTTCGTAAAACCTTCCGAGAAAGCTTCCGTGGAAGTGACTTCCGTGGCACCTTCCACTACTTCCATGGAAGCTTCTGTGGACGCTTTCGTGGAAGCTACTTCCATGGAAGCTTTCGCGAAAGCTTCCATGGAAGCAATCTTGATCTTCCGTGAAAGATTCCGTGGAAGTGACTTCCGCGGCATCTTCCACTGCTTCCCCATGGAAGCTTCTGTGGAAACTTTCGTGGAATCTACTTTCATGGAAGCTTTCATGGAAGTAGTGGAAGATGCCGCGGAAGTAACTTCCACAGAAGCTTCCACGGAAGCTTCCACGAAAGCTTCCACGGAAGCTTCTACGAAAGCTTCCACGAAAGCTTCCACGGAAGCTTCCACGAAAGCTTTCACGGAAGCTTCCACGAAAGCTTCCACGGAAGTGCTTCCACGGAAGTGCTTCCACGACCGCTTCCACGGATTCGAAAGCTTCCACGAAAGCACTTCCACGGATTTTTAGGTTTTAGTTCCATGGAAGCAAGCGGCAGCTTCCACGGAAGGTCGGAAGCTCAGCGGCTTCCACGAAAGCTTCTTCTACGAAAGCTTTTCGTGAAAGCTTTCGAAGTAGCTTCCACGAAAAGTTGGAAGCTTCCACGCTTCCACAGCTTCCATGAAAGCTTCCATGGAAGCGGTGAAAGCTTTCGTGGAAGCCGTGGAAGCTTCCATGGGAGCGATGGAAGCTTCGGAAGCTTTCATGAACTTCACCTAAAATGCAGATAGTGCAGGTGGCCCTACGTAGGACTGGAAAAATGCTTTGTTTGACTGGTTCTTCCATAAAACACAGGAGGATTGTTTGCTCCTGCTTGCTCCTGCTGATGATTTTTCACTGTCTCGTTATTTTTCGTGCTTTTTTCTCCGCCACAATTTGAAGTGTATGCGCTACGGCTTTCTCTGCAACAGCTGAGATTTTAGATATATATATATATATATATATTTCCACACACTTTTATTTTCCAGCTTCTGGACAAGCCGTAGTCACAGGTGTCGTCCCTTTCCCCCCCCCGGTTCTTGCCTTTAATTTTTATCGCTATATAGGCGGGCAAGGTGCATTTGTTTTTTTAGTATGTGTCAGACCTATCAACCTTCACCTATTCAAAATTTTCATGACCACTCGCAACTACATCAATTTATGTCTGGCTCAAACCTCTGCGGCAGCCTGCAGAGAGAGCAGAGTGCAACGTGCAGAAAAGCACTATAGTAGTGCTCCTGCCCCCTCGTGTGGCACCACCTGAAGGCCCCTGCGCAGAGCTCTGCCCCCCATGGTCGGTCAGTATGCCTCTCGGGTGTACTGATCCCGGAATCTGGTTCGATTTGTGTTTATTGGTTGACCTCGCTCGTGCCAGATGCATCGCAGCAGCCGGCAGCCTGTCAGTGCACTTATGACTACTGACTGGTAGATTGTGGCCTCGAGCAAAACCTAACCTCGGCCGACTCTGACGGTACTCGTCGGGGCGAAGCTCTTCCGAGGATCAAATACACACGGCCTCGGCTCGCTCTGCTGCCTCTGCTGTCTCTGCCTCGGATGCTTGTGTTGTGTCTGTTACAGCTCTGCTGCGTTGTCGCTGTTTTCTACACCTACGCACGATCCACATGTATGTATGTTGTGATCGCTTCGTTTGTTGTTCCGATGTGTTTTTTGTGCTTTCCACAAGAAAAGCTGCTTGAAAAAAACAAGGCTTATCACGGTATCTGATAATCGAGACGGGACGAGGCGAGACTGTTTTGACTTGTTTGGCCGGAAATGTTTCCAAGACGGGACGGGACGGGACGGCAAAATGACTACCAAACAGGTTGTCGAGCCGGGACGGGATGGGACAGTGGGTGTACATTTTCTCAAAGGGACGGGGCGGTAAATTTCAACTGGGTAGATTTTCACGACGGGACGAGACGATAAAATTAAGCGGGATTTTTTTCCACGACGGGACGGGACCGTAAATATATATTTTCGCGACGGTAAGGGACAGTCAACGCATTTTTTGACAACGGGACGGGACGGTAAATATATTTTTTCACGATGGGACGGTAAATGCATTTCTTCACGACGGGACCGGACGGAATGGACGTACCATGGGACCTCTTTTACCTGTCCCAAACGTGAGTTGTATACTATACAATGTATGGAGTAGTAGTAGTAGTAGTAGTAGTAGTAGTAGTAGTAGTAGTAGTAGCAGTAGTGGTAGTGCGGCGTTGGATCATTGGATCAAAACAGTTGTTGTTCCAGAGGAACAAACGCAAAAAAACACTCGTACGGATCGTACGTATGCCTTTAGAAATTCATCTTGAAATTGGTATCCCCATGATAAATTGCGCCGGCAAGGCGAAATCACACCATATTACGCTACGAACTCGTATTATATACACCATACTCTTATAATAGAGAGCAAAAATCTCATCATGCGTCCTCAACAGAAATAACCTCGCCAGCCGCAGCGTTTTGGGCAGCGACGGATGCGGCAGCCTCCGCGTCGCAGCTAGCGTTCAACGCCGCTACATCCTCGAGAACCTTCGCTAGCCGGGCGATCAAGTGCGAGTTGAGCTGGAAAAGCGGCATCATAGTCTCGATTTATTTTGTGAGGCCCGAGGAAGGTGTGCATTTGGCTAACGACTGCCGGAAGAGCAGAGAAGTTATCATTTCTGCTTGACAATTAGTTGGTGGTGGTGTCGATCCCTAGGTACACAGTCGAGCCAACAGTCCGACATGTGGCTAGCGCGCCGCCACCACGATCTTCCCGTTTTGGCGTCTACTCCATCCATCGCCTGTACCTTCCACGCGTTGAGTAGTACATCGAAATCAGGCGAATTCGCCGCAACGGGCGTGTTCATGTACTTTTCATATTTTCATATTTTCGTATTTCGGTACTTTGTAGATTCGTATAATAATATCTATAGACTATATAAAATTATTCGTGTTTTGAGAGGACAGGAAATGGCCAGGAGTTTTTTTTTTCGTGTTCGGCCTCAGTAGTATGGGATTCTCGAAACCAGAATTTCTCGGTCAAATCGCTTCGTTCGAGCGGCGTCTTCGAGGGATGGCTCCAACGCCCCGCACCCTGCCTTATCCGTTTCGCACCTCGACGTGCACGCGGATGGTGGCTGAGGGATGCAAGCGAGAAGTGGCCAAAAAAAAGTATTTTGGGCGGTATACAATCGAGCTATTGTTCGGATCTTGACATATATATGCAGAGCTTGAACAAAAAAACCCACCTCAAGTATAAATACCAATACTTACCATTATAGTGGACAAAGAATAAGACCCCTCCCAATAAAAACTCACTCATACAGTATATTACGAGTACCAACAACGCAGCTTGCAAAGATGAGTATTGACCTGAAATTCGTCAAACTCACGGCTGACGTCCTTGAAAATTAGTTGTAAAAAAAAAAAAACATGGGAAAATATTTCAAAAATCCTCTTTTTCCCGAAAACGCTTTTCAGGGCTTCATCTACAAGCAGTTGCATCATAAATGCATCCCGAGGTTTCATGCTCGAGCGTTTTGTACGAGTACCGAGCACACGTGCACGCGCATGTGCGAGTACGAGCATACTCAAGCACTGTCTGGCAGTTTCATCAGCCGTGCAGCGCTGCCGTGCCGGGCGTGTTTGTGTTGTGTGTTGTCGGTTCTTTCTACCCCACGAGATATTAATTAGAACGCCCAGTCAGCGTTCATCCCGACTCTTCATCGAAGAGAGATACAAATTATGTGGTCACAAAACTGAACAAAGAAACCAAAAACAAATAATATCGCAAGCAACACAGCAGTAGACAGGAAAAGAAATGTCGGCGTACCGGGATTGAGGTATTTATACGACAAAAACAAATGACAAGCCTAAAGAAGAAAGCAGAATAAAACAAACAGAAGGAGGACTCCTGGAACGGGACATAAACCGACAATGCCGCGAAAGACTCAAGGAAACAAGACGAAACAAATGAGCCCTCTTTCTCGTGGATGTCCTCTCTTTCATGTATCGCGTGGAGGCTCTAGAAGAGGCAGAGAGAACGAAAGAGATAAATGAGGCCACACGCAAGCAAGGGAATTCCGTAGTAGTTTGAAAAATAGTTTCTTGGTGCCTTTTGATTGTTTTCCAAATCTTGACAAACCCTGGATCTTGGATTTTTAATGTAACACGTATAGACTAGACTATACCCCCATAATACGACCATTCACGAGCCAACATGGAATCACTTTTCGACATTGGCATCTTATTTTTTATACAGCATACTGCTGTAGTACTGCTGCTGTACGTACTGTACTGTCGTAATGCATTTATTGGTTGAACAATTGATACAGTCTAAAGAGCTTAACCTTGATTAGTTGGTGCACGCCTCGACGTGAGTGGGGCTTCCTCCCCGAGAGGCAGTCGTGATGATAACAAAGATACGGCCTGGGCTTTGATGACACGATACTGCCCGTGCGTGTATATGAGAGGGTGGAGCGTGACGACCGGTACGGCTTACCCTTGTGTGGTTTATGTGTGGAGTCTTCGACGACAGGTACTGAGCTTCTTCTGTGTGGGTGTGTGCGTTCGAGAGTCCGCGATAGTGCGGCTCCGTGTATTATATATTGTGCTCTCCCCACCTACTTCATAGGGGCACTGTAGTCTAGTGGTACTCCGAGTGGGGGATGCATGGTTGGTCGGTGTTGGGAAGCGTGCTCCTCATGGGTTCCGGTGCCCTTGTTTGGTCTCTCCTCATGGCTCGCTGGATGGGCTCAAAATCTTATATATTATTTCCTCTGACATTGAACTCTAAAAGACAGACAAAACAGGCCTAGGCACACGGCGGTAGTGCATGGCAGAGCAGGTAGTAGAGCAGGTAGAGCAGGTAGTGAGATGTGGGGCGTCCTGCTTGTCCCATCATCGTCACCTACGACATTATCGCCCATCTATGATGACCTTGACGTGAATGTGGCATCTAATGTCACGTGGTTTCACCTCAACCATGACATGGTTTCACGTCGAATCTGTAAACTATCTTTCTACGGAGGGAACTCCATTACATTAGCCCACCCTGAATAGTCGCAGATGCAGAACACCGCCTGGTTACACAGAACACGCCATACAGCGAGCGTAATTCAAACAAAGATCATTTATTTATTTTGTCTCTTGTGCGCATCGGTCGTTTCTTTGTGCGGATTGCCCAAGAGGTTGACAGCCTTTGCTCGAAAGCTGTCGAACAGCGCCAAACATGTAAAGCGGTTCATCTACCACACAAGATGCGTTCTCGCGTGGAAGGGTTTTAGGAAGGCGGCAGCAATTTGAATTCTAATGATCACGATGCCCGCTTCCTTTCATGGCGGTGAGCTGTTTCGAGCTTCATCAGCCTTACTGCGGAAAGTTTCGTTGCCTGTCGACGCAAGAGGCCTTTCAGGCACGTTTTGGCCGATTATCGCGTGTAAGGCTCGCCGCAGGTGCGCTCGTCGTGGCCGTCGCCCTTCGCCTGTGTCCGCTGTGGGCGATCCTACAGCAGTGGTGCCGCCGCCGCGTTGGAACCTCTTACCGATGTGGTACCGCTGTCGGGTTGGCGGTTATCCCCTCTCGCCCACGCCGTAGCTCTCTCCCTACCCGGCGGATTATCCTCTCGAGGTGTATTCCCCTGAAGAGGGTTAACTCCCATGGGATCTCTGCTTTTCTGACGTCGCCTCCCACATGTTTCTCTCTAGGGGGAGGTGAAGGGGGGGTCTTGTGTCCCGGGAGCCCGCTGTCGCGCCCGGTGGCAACAGGGGACAAGGTCCAGGCCTTCCTCCACTGTGAGTTATGTCGCCGCCGAGCGATGCCCTGCACCCACGCTAGCTGCTCGCAGGCGTGGGCTTTCGCAAGGGTCCCCTTCGGACAAGGCGCCCGACTGCAAGACAGGCATCTTGAGACGTCGAGCTCGAGTGCCGGGAGGTCGGTGCTGCGCCCGGCGGCAGAGGGCGAGGAGACATCGTCTCACTCGGAGCATCACCGCCTGCGAGAAGCACCTGATATCCCTGCTGACTCCTTGTTGGCGTGCACCCCTCCAAGCGCCCCGCCCAGAAGCTATTACTTATTTGCGCCTCGGACATCTTGAGACCCACGACTTCCTGGTGTCGTGTCCGGTGGCATGCGGGGAGAATTTCGCTACTACCAGGGACCGCTACCGGTGAGGGGCGCCCGGCGCCCCTGCTTTTTCCTCGCAGACGTACCCACCCCCAAAAGACCCCCCCAAACAAAGCTGCTCGCGCCACGACGGGTATCCTGAGAACGAAAGCTCGAGTCGCGAGGTCTCGGTGGCGTGTCCGGCGGCATCTGGGGCAAATGCCATACCGTGCTATGAACATCGTCGCTGGGGAGTAAACCCCGGTAACCCTGCTGAGTCCTCGCAGGTGTGAACCCGCTTAAATTGCCGGCTGCACGATGGGGGTCGAGGGGGGGCGGCGGGGGACGGAGGGGGGGCGCGTAGAAGGATACCATTCTGGACGGAAATATAGCGCACGTTCGATTTATTCATACCAATTGCGATGGGGCAGTGGCATGTTGCAGGATAGTAGCATACGACAGACGAGCACCAAAGACATCGGTAGTCGATTACCGACGATCCCGATGGCACAGGGGGGGAAGAGTAAAAACGGAGGTAGTAGTAGTAGTAGTAGTGCAGTGCACGCAGTATGCCGGACCGCACTGTTGATTGGAACACGGCGGGTGGGTGTGGTGCGGTACGAAGATTACGACCGACCGCGTTGAAATGATAGAGGGCTGATAGGCATGGTGGTGGTTGGTGCATGCAGTAAAAGAGAAATCGGTCATCAATTGCAATGGGACGGCGGGGCGGGTGAAGGCGCACAGCAGCAGTACAAGATGGCACGATGACTGACCGCGTTGTTGAGACAGGACACCGCGTGGGTGTACTTGTGGTGCAGTGCAGTGCAGTGGGAGGATGGCCACCCGACCGCATTGAGGCAACAGGTATTACAGTACGTGTAAGGTAATGTGCAGGAGTCGTTCTACGGTAGCCCCCCCAACACCCTTTTTTTAAACGAGATCGCGGGTTTCACAACCAGATCTTGGCGGTATCTCCTGAAATACGGTGTCCCTCGACACCCCGACGTCGTCGATCGTTAGACCTTTGCACACCAGAAAATATATGGATATGTTTTTCTCAATGGTATCCTTCCTTGTGTCGACCAGCCACGAAACGTTCGTTAAAGAAAAACGCTGTTTTTTGGGGGGGCTATCGTAGAATCAGTGGCAGGTGCAGCTCAAGAATGGTCTAATCGACAGCCGACTGCACTGGGACAAGCGGCGGGTAGCGGGGGTCAATAACGATTTACGTCGCGGAGATGAGATACTTTTTGGACGGTTCTCAATGATGTATCATATAATGGCTATATGGGTGGTTTACGCGCAAACGGCATCTTACGGGGTCAAAAGCAATAGGAAATGGGCGAAACACCTTCATGCGATACTCGGAAAAAAAAAAAGTTAAAAAGATAGTTCGTTCCATTGGCTGCTTTGTTACATACTTATCGTTACATTTACCGCGTGCCAGCACACAAGCAGACAGGTCAAGCCCCAGTGGCGGTACGATAGGGCCGCGTTCAGTATCCACCAGCACGTATACGCGGTGCTAGGGCATACCGCCACCGTCGCGTAAAAAGTGACGTTATATAAAAGGAGCTACAATCTCTGGCCGAGCTATGAAAAAAAAAGGATGACGAAAAACAGAAGAAAAAAGAAGAAACAACTTGACAACTGACAGCACGCAGTACGTGCTCTGCCTGCGCGAGAGCCATGCTGTGAGACGCTCTAACGCATTTTCTCCTGTGAGAGATAACCACGAACATAGAATACTTGCCGTAAGGAACTAGTTCACAGCGCGGAGAAAAATACTCATCTCGCATTTGCTCGGAAAAAAAACATTATCGTCGGCATTTAGAATTACGATCGGTATGTCTGGCTCGGTACTTGAGCCAAAGGAGACCGTCGCTTTAGCACAAGGGGGTGAGAAAAACTAAAAAAAAAAACGTTGAGAGCTCGAGAACACAAAAACGGACCCCGAACATACTTATCTGCATAGCATCCGCGAATAAAATGAGTCTCAAAAGCATAGTATCCTTGGACAAGCATCAAACGCGAAATATACTACTAAAACAGTCCCAAAAGCAACACCCGAACAGTAGTCTCAAAAAGCATAACATCCTACGACGAGTCTCAAACGCATAACATCCTAAGACAAGCCTCATAAATCATTACATCCTGAGGCAAGTCTCAAAAGCATAACAATCCGAAGGCAAGCGCCCAAAACATAACATCCGTAGGCAAGCCTCGAAAATAATGACATCCTAAGACAACTATCAAAGAACAGCACCCGAAAACTAGTCAAAAAAGCTTAACCTATCCCAAGAAATCACGATCACCCCCCCCCCCCCGAAGCTAATATAACCCCTCCTCACACAGTAGGGAGGACAAACCTAAACATGGCGTAAGATGCACTAAATGGACCGGATCACCCTTGCCTCCAACGGAACACACCAAGGATTCTCCTACTGCTGAACCCGTTTGGCACGGGCTATCTTACTCAACACCAAACAGAGCTCTTCGAATGGGCGTTTCGCTACCAGCAAACAGCGCCGCACGTTCAGCGGGGCAGTTGGATATTCAGTAGAGGGAGCATTAAACGCCCGCGGAGCGGAGAAGGGTCGCCGCACACGTAGTGGAGAAACCAATCAATGCTCTTCGAGCGGGATTTTCCCTATCACCAACTGCACCTCACATTCAGGGGTGCAGCCAATCAACGCTCTTCGAGGAGGCGTCTCGTCGCGGCCAAATCGCGCCGCACTTTCAGCAGAGCAGCTAATCAATGCTCTTCGAGCAGGGGTTTCAACATACCAAATCGACATGGCAGCAGCAGCAGCAGCAGCAGCAGATAGATACTCTAAAACACAAGGAAACCAGAAGAAGACGAGACTCGCCCAAATGAAAGCACCGCTGGCGCTTAATAATAGCCGCTATAGCCCAAACACTGACACCCGCCACAATCAAATGAGCGAAATCACAGCAAAGGAAAAAAGCACACACCCCATCCCATCGTTTCATGACGTAATCCCTTCACTTGCTCTGTCTCCACCATGACCGCAACAGAGCAAAAACGCCATTTTCCATCAAATTATCAATCGAATTAAAAATGCCACAACCCAACAAAAACAAAAAAACACCGGAAAAATACCAGGCAAAACTCATCCGGGGCGTGGCGTGGGCTCGACAGCTCTCACGCGTTCACCCCACCCCACCCCACCCCACCCCACAGCACTACAGTAGCCACATTCGATGTAAAACCATCAGTGTGGCGTGGGGGTGCGGTGAAGCGGGAGACACAAACCCAACAACAAGTAAGACGGTGGAGGCACAACCTGATCAACCTGATCGCTGTGGCACTACTCACCACTAACTCTATTGTATGCCAAACTAGCTCGCCGGCCCGTCAACCCTGCACGCCAGGTATATATGGTTTTCAGGTCCATCATGAGTCCTGTTTTGCTATGGTATTCCCCCAAAACTACCGTTCATAAATCATTTCGCTTTCCCCTCGACCAGGCCCGCCACCACCGTTTGGATGCGCTCGTACGACATGAAGATGATACCCTGTCCCGGGATAACTCGCCCCAGCCTGGGTACGATCCCCTTGTAAAGTCCGGCGACGCCCTCGCCCTTAACGATCTGGGGCGGGGGGGCAAGGCAGCGCGCGGAAGGACGGAGGGGGGGGGGAGGGGGGGGGGGGCGAGACGGAGCGAGAAAGGAAACAGAGGGGGGGGTGTACTCAGTTTGAGTACTCAGATTGTGCATGGTCGTAGTCGTAGTATGACCACAGACCCTTGGAAAAAGAGGGAGTGGGGGGGAGTGCAGAAGGCAAGCGACGTGACACGTGTGAAAAGGGCTCCAGCGAAACAACCATCAACCCCCAAAAAATGAATGATTAGTTTGGGTCTCTGTGCTCGTGCCGTCCCTGGCAATAAAAAACAACACGAAAACACCTCCGAGGGGTTCGGGCCTCCCCGAGAAGGGGGCAAAACTAAGCAACTGAGCCCACTCATGTAACCTCCCGGGACCGGTGACAGGTGGCCATGGCCATGCGTAACGGCTGTTTGCCGGAGAGCACAAGCATACAAGCTGCCGGCAGGTCGGATTGACCCTCTCACAAACAAATATACTGTGGTTTGAGAACCAGGTTTCGTCAACCCACACGACGCTCACGTTTGCCGGTTGGGATCTGTACAACACGGAACCAAACCACAACACGGAATACAGGATATATATTTTCTATATGATCTAGATGATCTGTCTCGTGATCTGTCCGTTGTGAGCGATCATAGAAGGAAAGTATCAACCCACGTAAACTTTGCGATTTTGAGCACATGTTCCATTCAGTTCGCGATGGAGCGGCGTGAGAACACCACAGGCGCAATGGCTCTCGCACCTGCACAAAGCAGTCCGCCGTGTTCTTGTACTTAGCCGCGTCTATCCCCTGCATCTTCGTCTTCACTACGTCGAACGGGTTGTTGCCCAACGTGCTGAAGCACCCCGCCGACATGCCGCCCAAAAGGTTCTCGAGGTCCGTCAAAGGACGCGCACCGTCGCTGCTGATGATCCCCCTGTACTTGTTGAACCACATGAACCGCAGCCCCTGGAGGGTGGGGTGAGTGGGGTGAGTGGGTCGCAAACGTCGAGCGAACAAAAGTTAGGAACTCACGAGCGCATCTTGCTGCGATGCGAATATGAGTTGTTTTCTACTGTTGACCGCCGCAAAAACTGAGGGGCCCTTGCCAGTTGCCTGAAGCGTTCGCCCGCCAACAAACGCACGCACGCACGCATAAAACTTGACAAAAGTTGCACATACCAGGTATCAAGTATCAAATATTCTGCTGCGCGAATTCCTATCCACAGCAACATTACCTATCACCACAACACCATCAATATGTTTAATAGCAGAGTGACCCTTCTTCACCTTGTCCCAAATACAAAAAAAAAATTGGTGTATTTCCTGCCCCCCCACCAACACCCCCTCCTTCCCCAACACCGCCCCCAAGCACCCCCAACACCGCCCCCAAGCACCCCCAACCCCTGCCCTCTCCCGCAAACCACGTGCTCCACAAAAAACATTACACTAATGACCTCTTTCCTGCCCCCCACCGCCCCCCCCTCCTTCCCCGTCCCGTCCCCCGCACCTGGTTTGAGCCCTGCTTAGCGATCGTAGCCCACACTCCCTGGTACAGACCCGCCGCCCCCTCGGTCTTGAGGATGGTCCTGACCCCCTGCATGAAGGGAGAATTGGTCTGGATGGCCTTCGTCTTCACGGTTTCGATTGGCGTCACCGCGAAAATCGCCTCAAGTACCCCGGCTCCGAACCCCGCAAGGAACTGCTCCCCGGAGTTGAGCTTTTTGTTCTCCTTGCCCGCCAAAAGCTGCACGGGATTCGTGGGGAAAATGCGGCGGCAGTGTGTGGGGGGTATACGAGGAGGGATGAGTGCGGTGTGGTGTGGGGTGGAGGCGCTTACATGTTTCATGCTGCAAGCTACAGTCATTTATCCCATCTGTACCACTTAGATTTGATCAGATATTATAGCTGTGCCGCTGCTTTCTACACCCCTTCCCTGCTGATATAGGTACCTTACATGTTGTGACGGGAATTACAAATGTGTAATGGTTGTCTCACGGAACACACTCAGAGCGTGTCCGATCGAAACCTTCATGCGGTCAGGGCTGCGCTTCAAGCTAGTGCCGAAAAACGTAGTCACTTGCCCTCCAGCACAACAACCCATGCGCCCTTCGTGGCTGCCACCTTTTCGTTTTTACCAATCATGCTGGCATGGCCAAGATTTTACCGTAGCAGAGTTTGAAGGATTCTGCTCCTTGCTCCAGTCATGGCAATACTACCCATGGCACAGTAGTAGTCCTTCAATAGTGCCGGTATGTGCACTATAGAGGGACCGGCCCTACAGCGGCGACCGGCACTACCCCGCATGGTGACACTACTGGTTGTTCCATTCTGTGCCAGAGCGATTTCACAGGCAGTGTACCAGGCAACAGGCACTGTAGAAATACCACTCAACAGGCACTGTAGAGGGACCTACCTCTCCTGGTATATTTCCATGGTATTTTTCCTGCGGCAGGTGGCAGATCCCGATCAACACTGCTCGAATAAAAATGGCGATGCTAGCACGATTGATAAAAGGGTTGCAGCCACAATGCGCTTGGCTGCCTTCCCTCAAGGTCATGTTCCCCCTTTGGAGACTGCAGAGGCGAACACTGTCGCGATGGCGGTATGACGATCACTAGTAGTTATTAATGGCTTTAGTCCGGGCAGCTGTGGTGGGCGATGTGTCCGTAAAGAGCTGCAAGGAGCTGTGCGCAGTGTGATGGCAGTCGCATACCGTATTGCTGCAAGGTCTTAGCTCTTCCTATGACAGGGGCCAGCGATAAGACGGCACTCGTCGGATTTGGTGCCGCTATAGTTGAATCAAAAGGGTCCCGACCTGACTAAAGCCTGACCCAAACCCCCAGACTCAAGCGCGGACTTCCTTCACCATTAGCCATCAGCCCTCTTTGGAGCGTCAGAGGGGAAAATGGTCGGAAAAAAACTGTCCATTACAGCATCCGCCACACCAACAAACCCGGGGCGCTGGGGTATTGTACCGAGCGTGTCCAGATCGTAGTGTAAGGAGCTGCGCGGCACACGGGCAGCATGGTGGTCAACACTTGTTCCGCTTCATGCTCTTCTTGGACCTTTGGAAATAACGAAGTCGTCGCTTTTTTGGTCTAAACACATGTGCCCCAAGAAGGGTTATACACCAAATTATCCATCGAATGCGCTCTGTAATAACAGCAACAACAACAACAACAACAACAACGACAACGACAACAACAACAACAACAACACAATGTCAACAACAACAACAACAACAACAACAACAACAACAACAACAACAACACAATGTCAACAACAACAACAACACCACCACCACCACCACCAACACTAACAACAACAACTGCTCTGCGAAGATCACCCCCTAGGCAAGGCATGCTTATCAGCAGCGAGGGGGGGGGGGGGGGGGGGGCAATCAGCGGCAAAGCCACGGCACCTAACCAACAGCCTCCTTAACCCCTATTGAAACCGTTTTTAAAAGCGGCGTCAAGTCCTGAAACCGCCCCCTTTAACTACTGCACATAGTTAAGTAGTCTAATTCCAAGTAATGCGTATCCCAAAACGTGTGTGCAGTTCTGTCAGGGTTAAACGGCTCATGCACAGCACGTACATGTCCACCAATAAGACATAACTTATTTGTAGTGAGAACGCCGAGGCCAGTTCCTTGGGACAATACAGGCGGCTTCACGTTAAAACCCCCAAATGTATTCCCCGGCGAATGTCCACGCCGTTTTTTTGGTTCAGGCCGTGAATTTTTGCACACGTCTTCTATATGCCCTTGCGAAGACCTCACTTGTTGATGCTGTTGTTGTTTTTGCCGGATTTGTCGGCAGTTAAGATTTTATGGAAAAAGTGGTCCACCTTTTAGTCCAAATATTTTCGGCGTAAAGAAAAAGAAGAAAAAAAACCCGAAGGTCAGACCTTGGGATGGGCATGTAGAACACGTGTGCGATGTCCCAGGGTCTATCTCTCAAACACGTCGTGGACATTTAGACTTTTGAGCGTGTAACCTCCCATTTAAAAAACTCACCCACATAGTATATTACAAGTACCAACAACGCAGCTTGCAAAGATGAGTATCGACCCGAAATTCGTCGAATTCACCGCTGACGTCCCTAAACTATTTTTGTAAAATACCAGCACCAACCATTTTAGTGGAGAAAAACAATATATATATATATAAACAAAAGAATGGGACCCCTCCCATTGAGAAAAAAAATTACCCACATAGTATATTACAAATAGTACCAACAACGCAGCTTGCAAAGATGAGTATTGACCTGAAATTCGTCGAACTCACGGCTGACGTTCTTGAAATATTTTTATAAAATGAGTAAAATACGTTACTTCCTTCGAATGGCTTGGTTTTAGTGTAGGACCCAGTTTTTTTCGCTAGTTTCTGTTCAATGTCTGTAAACACAGGCAGGTCTGATCTTCGGTTTTTTGCGCGAAATTTTCTGTAGACGTGCCTAGGAGCACCTCCAACCGGATCATGCAAAATGCGGTGCAATTTATTTTCGCCCCAGCTTGGAAAAAGCCTGAATACTATTGAAAAAATGAAGGCCTGTCATTGGTCGACGCGAGTTTCGCTCCTACAAACAGCCCGAGGCCGTTACAAAAAAAAAACTGGCCATGTCACCCTCTTCCACTGGTCATGAGGGTCAGTATGAAACCAACTATTCACTCTTTGACTAGATATGCGAGCGGCATTCGTGGGGGAGAGACTTCGGGGGTTTCACTTGAACAAGCCAGTAAGAAATTTGGATCAAGGGATTGCGCTCAGCGGCGAGCACCTACGGTCAACGTTCAACACTGATCTCAAAACAAACTTGGAGGCCTTTGGTCACACACTTTAAATAGTAATGGGTGTAGCTGGCAGGCTCACACTGCTTGCTGCTGTGATCGTCGTTTACATTAAAAAATTCCACACGTCGGACAGATCACAGATGGTGTATCCCCACTTGATCGTATAATCTCCATCGTTCAGGGAAGGTACGTATGGTCTACAGTTCATGATACAGGGTTGGAGCCGTCCGATCTGCACGATCTAGCCCATATACCCTGGGTCGGATCTGAACTCCACATACATATACAGATCCTGCCCAACATCTCATAGCGGCGGCTATCGCATCTACCGCAGATGATCTATCTGATCTATATGATCTACTGTACATGATCTAGATAATCTATGTGATCTATATGGTCTATATGATCTATATGGGCATATATCTCTATCCGGGGTGTGAACATTTTTTCCCTCTCAAACTCCCAAAAGGTGCAGCGTCGAACGGCGACGCGACGCGACCGCCGGGACATGCTGATTAATTTTGATGACCCACCTTCTTCAGCTCCGAGTTTCCTCCGAACCGAATGCCGGCCTTGGGCATCGAGCCCAAGAGCGTCGGTGCGAGTCCACGGTAGAGGGAGAAGAAGCCTGTTGTCCGCACGGTGTACGTGAGCCCGCTGATCACCCCGGTGAACTTTGGTTTTTGCCCCGCCGGAAGCTTATCCTGTGGCGACAGAAGCAACCGTGTAAAACACACACAGGGATGCACACAAAGAAGATGTGAAGCAGACGGGCACCGGGGGTGGGAAGAGGAAAGAAAGGCAAGTGAGTGACTCCATTGGGCCATTCAATTGAGAGAGCAACGACGCACGCAAACCTCGCGCGCAGAAGCGCACCGAGGGAGCGGAAAGGAGTGAGAAAGTTAGCGTGTGGGCCGATTGGAGGCGAAAGAGCGCAACACGGAAAAACGTGAACGTTTGGTTCATTCGTTCCGCCCGTTTGACGAGTGCGCTTTGGTGCGCGAGGTGTCTCCGCTTTCCCCGCCCTTGTAATGCCGAGCAGGTTTTCGCATCATACAACCACGGTCAATATATAGCCTTGCACGAACGTTGATAGACCCAATTTTGAACGAGATGGAAGCCTGATTAACCCTTACATTACATCACTGCAAAAATAATCCAACTTTGACTTCAACAACTCTATCTCCGCAGAGAGCAAGACAACCCCGTCTTACTGCATCATTCGTACTGCAGTACATACGACGAAGCCTTCGCCCGATGGGCCTCCTCTGCCGCGCCCCGATCGGACGCGCAGATAACCACCCCTCTTTTCCTGCCGCAACCATTCCCACACTGACTTCAAGTGGTACGTCCCGAAAAACGTGGATGCAGTCTCTTCTAACGAGGTTGCTCGCTGAAACCGCGTGCGTTAAATCGCTAACTAATGAATTTTCCCGACACCATGGTCAGGTGAAATAACCTAGATGTGGCCATCACTCACCGCTAGCTGGAGCTGGGTCTGTTCAAGACCAAGAACGAAAAAAGGTGCCGTGTCGCCCCGGGGCGGTCACCGACGGACGATCAAGTAGAAGAGCGGTCAACCCAAAGGGTCGAACAGCGTAGCAGGGAGGCGCGTGAACCGGATACAATCGCCGGCACAGACAATCGCACAAAACCGGCGCCACCGAACCGCACGCATACGCACGAACACCAGGCACGACAATCAAGAAGAGGGAAAACATACGTTTCGTTAGCGGCGGTGGAGAGAAAAGAGGAGCCACGTCGCGGACTCCCGGTGTCCAAAACGACCTGCAAAAAGCGCGGCCAGCTTTGATGCGTGGCACAAGATAAAAAGTCAGTGACGATTGCAGCATCCGCCACACGGAGTCACACGGATTAGCTTGGGGTGGTGTAGGAGTAACGGGGACCGCCGGTGGGGACAGCTAGCGCTGTCGCTACCGCGGGCACTGAAGGACACCCCAGCTAGCGCTGGATTGCGAATGCACTTGAGTTAAATTGACAGGCGACGTGTATGAAAATACGCGGAAGTGTGGTGAGCTTGAGCTTTTTTTTTCCCCCATCCTCCGGAGGATAAAAAATAGGAAAAAAAATAGGGTAAGTAGGCTGGTTGGTAAGTCATAGTTTATTATCAATACCAATAGTGCCCGAAGGACAAAGCAAGGACTTGCTACTGGCTCGCGCGCGCAGCGTGACCTTACTCCTACTGCTGCATACGAGCTCACACCATTAAAAATAGGCGGTTCATGAATACCGCAGTGTTCAGTTATTGGTCGACACCTCTGGGTTCCAAGCGGATCAAGCTATGATAGTACCAAGTATGGGTGTTCAGGTGGTTTCATTTTTTTTTTTTTTCACACTTTTACTTTCCAGCTTCTGGATAAGTCACGGTCACAGGTGTCGTCTCTTCCCCCCCGGTTCTATCCTCCAATTTTTATCGCGCATAGGGTTCAGCAATCCCACTGCTCATCGATTTTTCATCGAGTGTTGCTAACTCACGCTCTCGCGCTTTCCGCAGGTCGATGTGTGCACAAGAAAAAGTCCCCACGAATTTATACGAGTATGCACTCGGGGGGACTCGAAGCCACCAAACTGGCCTACACCAGGCTCGAGGATAACCTGGTACGCCACCGGGGCGACCGGCTGGTGGTATCGTATCATTGCACTTTCGAAAATACTACCAGGGTATTACATTTTTGCTACATTTTTATTTTGTAACACTTTTTCTTTCCAGCTCATGTCCTAAGATTCTTTACCCTTCAGCGACCTTTTCGGCCAACCATGGTCATACCTGGTAGGTGTCTTCCCTTTCCCCCCCTGGCAAGTGCCTTCATTTTTGTCGCGCATGGGGTTCAGCATTGCCACTTTTCATCGTTTTATTATCGTCGATTAGCATGGAATTTCGAATTACTGGTGTTGTATATACTACTATTAATATGTACCGCGTGTGATATGACACTGATTCCTAATTTTAGGTCAAGCACATCGAGTTATTTCCCATCGAGTTACGTTACACTGCGGATGCGTTCATGTCAACCTAAAGCCGCAGCATCAGCATCGCATATTTTGCTACACGACGAACTGCGTAGGCACTAGCAGGCACATCGTGTGCAAAACAGAGAGAACACGACCTGGCCCCTCCATCCCCCCAAACCTCAAAACAAACAACGCCATGAACGTAGGAACTCCTCTGAGAGGCAAACACTGGCGGCACCATTTTATGGCGTACATGGAAGGTTTGTTCACGTTTTAGGGAGAACTAGTATTAATAGTATTACTACTGTAAGTACCGTAAGTCCGGCTGTCAACCAAACAATTCGGTGCAACTTTACTGCTGGGACGTGCATACGCATATACTAATATTTGATATATATTTGATATATTTGATGTATTCGAAATATTGCACTCGTTGGACAGATCATCTATCACCGCTTGACGATCATAGATCTTCTAGGCAAGATTTGCATGGTCTAGCTCATGCTACCTGTTGGGAGCCGTACGATCTGCATGATCTAACGAGGGTTGGATCTGCACTGTACACGTACAGATCCTGCACAACATTTGATAATGACAGCTACAGGATCTTTTGTACATTATCTGTATGATCTATATGATTTGTATGATCTGAATGTTCTACAAGATCTATATGATCTATATCGTCATTAATCTCTATCCGAGATGTGAAAGTTAGTGTGTGGTGCAGTAACTATAACCCGTCACTTCCGCCCAACGACATGAGCACATCCTCATTCTTCAGCCTAGAGAGAAACGATACCTGGTACCTCTTGCAAATGTTGTGGTTATGTTTCACGACAGCTACTCATCCTTCAATTCAGAGCCGCACAAACCCTTGCAGTACGGTAATGCCTCGTTGCTATTACGGTACAAGTGATACTACTACCGTGATGACCTGGGCCGATGGTGCGGGCCGGTAGGAGAATTTTGAAAACTTAATGGGCCGGGATGGGCCGGTACGAGATTTTTGAAAGTGCGATGGGACGGGCCGACAATTGAAAAAATTGATAGACCGGGCCCTTCATCATCTGAAAATTTGACGGGCCGGGCTGGGCCGTGACCTATCATCTGAAAAATTGATGGGCTGGGCCAACGCCGCGGCCCAAAAAAATGAAATTTTGATGGGACCGGCGGGGCCGCGCCTACCAGATGTGGGCTTCATATTCGCCGCTCTGCCCAGCCCATGTCACGATTTTTCGCGGGCTGGTTGGGCCGAGGCCCATGACATGTACCTGGTAGTGTACTGCTGCTGTTACGATGACGACGTCCACCCGGCCCATGATACGGCTTACGCGTGTTCGCAGGCCGGCCCGGGCCGCGGACCATGACATGTGGTGTCCTATAAAGTTCTAGTAAAATAAAAATACAACACGGCCACGAACCGGTATATAATATGTAACCGGGACATAATGGAGTATCACACACAGCTTGCAAAGATGAGTTTCGACGAAATCTTCGATCTCACAGCTGGAGTGTATTTTAATTTTTTTAATAATATATACCAGGTGATATATAATACACTGCGGTAGTTCCAAGGGGAGTCACCGACCTATGGACACACCCAGTAATACGCACACAACCCATCTCGGTGCGTCTCCACACCTCCCTTTACTGAATAGAAACCTGCTGAGGGACGACAGCAGTCCCACAGCAGTACACCCAGCATTTATTCATCGTACTTAAAAACTGCTGATGTTGTTGACGGCAGCGGCCTTGGTCCTGGGCCGTCGTGATCGGTTGCGGCGTCGCTCGGTCGATAGACCTCGTCGTTCCTTGCGAACACTCGCCTATTTACGGCTACGAGTATATGCCAGCACGACGGGCCCATCGTCATAGACTAGCGCGTAGCCCGTGGTCACGGAAATACATGGAAGTACTGCTGTACCTGCTGGTTAATACAACAAATTTAAGGTATAACTTTTTTTTTTCTTTTATATCCTTCGGCGCATGTTTTAAAAAAAAGCGTAAGCTCACCACCCTTCCACTTATTTTCATACACGTCGTGTGTCGATTTAACTCAATTGCCATCGCAATCGAGCGCTAGCTGGCGTGTCCTTCGGTTATTTTCGTGGACTATTCTTATATATTCTCAGCTCAAATGTGTTGCGAATATTAACATTGGCGGCTTAGGGCCAAAGGGCATCCATGCATCCATCGGTGATCTATCGCGATCACGTCACCCCACGAGCTAAACAGGGTAGGTCTACGAGACCTACGGGCTATAACGGCAAAGTAAAGAGCACTCTGTCCTACCGTCATATCCCATGCAGGGTCTATCCATCGCAAGAGATGCTGGTGTGGGGTGTCTGGTGCGGGGGAGGGTGGTCGGGCGTGGTCGGGCGAAGAACAAGTCGCAGCCGATGTAAATAAAATTTGTGGCGTTTTTTTTGTCTTGCACCCTGTTGACTGCCGCATACCGGCATACCGGTAATGAACTTCTGAAGGATCAAAATGAAAGAAAATACCCACGGCCATCGGCTACTTACTCGTCCCGGTGAAATAGGCGGAGATATATATTTCAATTTTTATAATATTTTACTCCGGAGTATAATATTAGAAACAAGAATAATGGATGTACTTGGTAGAGTATAGTATACGTCGCTCGTATCTGCATACTGCATACAGATACAGATTTAGACTGCGCAATTTAGGAAACAGTGACCCATATATTTTATCGATAAACTTTTAAACAATATCTCGGCCGCCTTTCGGTGGCCCGCTGCCAACTACCGGGTTAGAGGTACTGACAGTTGTACCACAGCTACTTACGTACCAAGCAGTATACTGGTACAGCAGTATACTGCAGTATACAGCAGTATGCAGTCTTGCTTTGGCGTGTGATAAAATATCTATAATACTGCTGTACCTCGACAACTAAGTCTATATCCATGCGAGTGGAGTAGACCATGCTTTGCCAAAGAGGGGGATGGGTAGACTACATGCATGCCAGGCGGTCTTTTGTTATACTGCAAGTAGCCTGGTGTGCTGGCTTGTATGTTTTGTGTTCTTGGCCCGCGCGCTGATTGCGGTTGGCATTGCATGGCCAAGCACCCTTGCTGTGTTCGCAATGAGTGCCTGTCTCATAGCTTGTGACCATACGAAAACTCGTTCCTCTATGAGGCATTAGCACGGACACTATTATTAACAGTTGTGCTGGATGTAGATGGGTGAAAATGACCTGGAAAGGATAGCATGGGTACGTGAAGAAATTGGGAGATTTGGCCGTGATGCATGCAATGCCATGTGTACGGCCTTATTCGTTGACACGTGACAGCGAGAACGGTCGAGATGGATGCAGACATGCAGACTGAACACGCCATGAAAAAACATCAAAAGTGTGAGTATGCTCATACACTACCGGCCCTCTCACGTATAGGAGCCCCACACCAAACTACCAGGTATTTATTTCGGCTTTTTTCCGGGAAATTAATAAATTGGGCAGGAATTATGCAGCCTGGTTGGTGCAACAGCGTGCTGCCGGCAAGAGCAATACCATGTACCTGGTAGTCTATAATACCAGTGACGAGTGTTGTAAGGTCGTACTGCTATTTAATACTGGTACTATTAATACTTTATTACTCTGGTGTACTGATGTGATCGCGGTGAATCGCAGTGTGTGTCCATGTTTCTGCCCATCTTCATCCAGCACAGCCAGCGTCGGTGCCCATGCCTCGTATCATCATGTCATCTCGTACAAAACTAATCGTGACAGCTTCGTGAATCATCCTAAAAAGTGCCGAGAGCAAATTGTCTTGATTACAGTATACCCGGGTATACCCATCAGAGTCACGGGCCAAAAGGCTACGTACGATGCATTTATGGCACCAAGGTACACGGGGACGTATGCCAGATAAATTGTCTCGAAAATAGTGCAAAAAATAAGGTGATTTTGCATTTTGGCGTGACGGAGACAACCAGAACTTACCTTGACGAACTCGAGCGGCCATACGCAAATCGCCTCCACGGCTCCCGCGATGCATCCCGATGTCAAAGACACTACGGGGTTGCTGCTCTTCTTCGACATGTCTGCTATCACAACCCACGAGCACAGGGCACGGCAAGTGAGCAGATATCGAAGAACAGAGGTCACAGACAGCGACACAACAACGAGAAGAAGCAAACGCGGCGGAAATTAAAACGTAAGCATTCAGCAGAAAGCCAAGGCACGCCAAAAGCAGACTTCCGCACCGGTTCACCTGTCCACCGCGAGCAACAGCCTGGGAGTGGAACAACAGAGGAACAGCATTTACCAGGGCATGTCAAGCAACAGAGAGCGTAGCGTGCCGAGGTGCCGAGATATCGTGCTGTAGGCGGCGAGCAAAGCAACACCACAGAGAGCCAAAAGCCGGAACCTAACAATACAATGCAACACCAAACTCTATTATTTTGCTCTCCGAAAACCCACGGCGTAGACCTGGCCTTGCCCTGCCTTAGTTACGGTGTCTCACCTACGGAGGAGCTACGCACACGGCCGGGCTGCTTGCTGTGCCTATCTGGGTGTGGGAGCCGTGCTGTGAGCCTCCTGCAGCTGCGAAGTTCTGCAGACAAAAGATGCGGCGTGACGATGGCAATGGGAAACGGGGGTGCGAGGAGAACACCGGCGGCACTAAAAGCCAATCTGTCATATGACGGCGTATTTTCCCCTTGACGGATAGGATTCCGTCAACGTTTTTACTATACTAAAAAATAGTATTCAACGTCAAAATAAATATGTTGACGGATCAACTGACATATTTAGAACCAAACCAGAAATCAGAAACTACGGGAGAACTTCTGAAACAACGAAAAAACGCTCAAAGAGTGTAACGGCAAAATGGCGGTTCCGGCGATCTCGACCACCAACCACCGCCCAGCGACACGGACGACGGACAAGTTACGCTTATATCCTTTCATTGCTTCTTGCTTGTTCGATGGATCATGATGAGCTTGAACCTCTAAAATTCGCAAGTCTTCTAAAAGCAAGCAAGCACAGGCAAAGGCAGACAGGAAGCGAGATAAAACACGGGGAGAATCGGGATTTCATCAGTATATCTGTTGTTGTGTGCGGAAGATCGGCTGTCAACAAAAACAAAAACCAACACCGTCGTCGTGCTGACGAAAGAAGCGGAGTAACAGCAGACAACGACCGACGACGCGCGATGTAAAGCGAACTGCAAGTGACGGAAGACGGGTTTCACGTTTTCTGCTGATGGCCCGCAATGAAGGGTCATTATGATTATGATTATGTTGCAGGTTGCATGCTCCTAAAACGGTGGCGTAGCATAAAGATACAATAATAATAATAATAATAATAATAATAATAATAATAATAATAATAATAATAATAGCTGTCGCTAAAACGAGCGACAGCTGATAAATGTAACTGATAGATGTAACTGTCGTCAGACGTGTGCGTCCACGGACCATTGGTTCGTGTGATTGCGAGGGGCACCACAGGTGGAATAGAGCCGATGTGACGTTTGTTGTATTGCCATTAATGTGGTCATTTGTTGGCCGCGACAGCGTTGAAGACGCCCACGCCTGTGTACCTACCCCGCGTGCTTTGTGCTAAGTCCACCAGCCTAACCTCTTCCCGCCACCTAGCCTTCATGGTGCCGGAGTTTCCAAGCTTGCCTATCCTGTCGAAACTCATTGGCTCTACCATGAGGTCTGCCAGTCTTTTAGCCCTACTGAGACAAACGAAAGTAAGCCCCGTGCAGGCCTCCTTCGGCCCCAAGTCTATGACGGCCTTCTCTAACGTCTGCCGCTGTGATTTGTTCATAGTGATGGCCCAGCAGAGCCTCAACGGCAGTTGCGTCCTGACCTGCGTTCCCCCGTCCTGCCAAGTAGTCTCTACGGGAGAAATCCGCACACACCCTCTCTATATCTCTCCTGAGACGACCATTCCCCCCCTGAGTACCCTCTGAACTTGACGACAACGTAAAGGGGGAGTTTCGGCGGGGGCGCGTCGTCTGTAAACACCAACTCGACGACTTGGCCTCGAATGCCGTTCACGAGTCCAACTTGTTGGTACAGATTCTTCGTGAGCATGACCTTGGCTCCCTTAGCTAGGTAGAGGTCCCTCTCAAGCCCCTCCGCCGTGTCTGCTGTCGCCCTTCTGGCGTTGGCGCGCGGACCGAGTTTGGGTCAATCGCCCCCAACGGACTTCTCTCCATGATGACCTACTCTCACCACGAGAGCGTAGTAGATACACTCAGCGGACACACCCCTAGCGGGCACACACTCTCCATGCCCGCTCTCCGCTGGCCACTTTTGTCGCCCGCTGCGCCCGTTGTCTGTGTGCTGCCCGCTGTGTGAGCGCTGTGTGCCGGCTGTGTGAGCGGTGTGTGCTGCTGTTTTTGCCCGTGTGGCCTGCTGTGTGTTTTGTTGCTCCGTGTGGTGGTCTGCCTACACCTGCAGTCTAAAATCAAATGATCGCACACTAAAATCAAGTTTAGTCGAAGACACGCACGCAAACTGTTTTTTTTTCATGGGAGCCTAGTCTAATTGCGAGGCCCAGGTGTAGATTAGAAACTCGCTTCGCTCGAATAATTAATAATAATAGAGATGGACGTGCAGACGGGCTGTCGGTAGGATAATACCGCGCGAGGATTGATTCGCGGGAATCTCCCCTCTGATGCATTGTACCATCGTTGGAGCGGCCCACCGGTGGTGTATGTATTAAATAGACCATGGTACACCGGTGGTGTATGTAGCATTACCGACAACCTTACATATGTATGTGCGCGGTCTTATCAACCGTCTAGGACGAGGAGCGTGTGTGATGAGCAGCGGCAATAAAATAGAGGCATCATTATGTATGTAGTCTATGTTGCGCGCATGGCGTGCATCATTCATTTTTAATACTCGTAAAAAATTGAAGAAAAAAAAAATTGAACGTTGTTAGCTGTGAGTACGACCGATTGAATGATTGAAACTCAACTTTGCAAGCTGCGTGGTACATCTATAGTCTAGTACACAGCTAGTAGTAGTTGCACAAGATTTACGGAAGGTCGTTCGCGCGTGTTATTTGTTTGATCCTCATGAAAGATAGAGGTTGGTGGCTGCCCTGGATGTTGTCAGGGTCAACAGGAGGACGATTTTCCATCATAATCATTATGTGCACCGATTCTACTATTTATTATTATAAAACCCACATAAAGGGTAGATATTATTATAAAAATAAAAGTACACTCCAGCTGTGAGATCAAAGATTTCGTCGAAACTCATAGTTGCAAGCTGTGTGTGATACTCCGATCGCGCGTATTACGGGTTGTGTGTCCTCGTGAAGGATATAGGCCGGCGACTCCCCTTGCAACTACAGTGTAGCTTGTACCAGGGTCAACAGGGTGATGTTAGTCAGTCTGTGCGCGGAAACTACAAAACCCGCTTTGGAGGGGGACAAAATCTGACAGCTGTGGAAGGAAATGCATCAGCTTATCGGACTTGAAGTGTGTCCTGTAGTAAGTCGTATAACCGGTGAGGGGCGGGCGGAGTTTTTTAAGAGCGTGGGAGCCTGGGTTTGAACAAGAGGGAGCGGGGGGGGGGGGGGGGGGGGGACGGGCGGGGCAACTCAATCCGTGCGCGAAAACTATAAAAAATATGTAATCCTTCAAAGGGACAAGTCTGATGGTTGTGGAAGGAACGCACCAGTTTATCATGTATATCCAGTCGTACGACCAGTGAGGAGAGGGCGGAGTGTTCGAAGGGGTGGGGGGGGGGGGGAGAGCGAGATTTCCAACAGCTTGATTATGTCGCATAGATGTAGGGGTTTGCTAAACGCGTGGTGCTAATAGGTCTAGGCGATGGTGCGGGTGGTGGGGAAGGAGGGGGTACTATTAGGGCCCAGATTAATGAAGAGCACGGAAAATACTAATTCGATTTTTGTTTTGATTTCATGAAAATACACGAAAAAATCAACGCTGGTTCTTATCAAGGAACGGTGTAGAAGTGCGTTCTAGAATTGAAAAACGCAAAAGAGTCAACGAACACCCGCGGCGTGGGCAACGACCGAGGCCAGCGATGGCTCGCGTCCTCCCCGGAGCGCCGCGGCTAGCGGCAGATTGTTTTGGCCGGCAGCGACTTGAAGGCTATGGCTCTAGGCGTCTCTTGGATGGGCTGGCGCCACCCCGCCGCTCGACACGGGCAGCAGCGACAGGAATATAGCGTTCAAGCTTCTGAGCGAAGTTGTCACAGGTGGTAGTTGGTCGTGTAATTTTCGAGGTGCAGGGCGACGAAAAACTGTTTTTTTTGCGGCGGTCTCTATTGTTTTCGAAGCGTTGCAGGCGGTCTACGCTGTGCTCAGGACCTTCGGAGGCCGCGCTGCGGCTGATCTGGTGGTCGTACCTCTCGCAATGGTGGCTTCTCGCCTCTCAATCAGCCGACGACATGGCATGAATTCGCGTGGCCGGATTCGGTTACATAGAACATGCCATGTCTTGGAAAAATTCCTCCTATAATAGTTGATTTCGATTTTAGACTAAATTCGACCGAGAAAGTACTTTTTTACTTCTTTATTGAATTTGATGTTTCGTAATAATTCTGAGAATGCCTGCTTGGTTATTCATTTTTGACCAATCAGATGCAAATTAAACTAAATTCTGAAAAAAAAGACGAAATTCGATCTGGCAAGTTCCTCGTTAATAATAGTAAGCATGATATTGTTATAGGACATGGTCAGTATAGAGGGCGGGGGTTGTGATAATAAGCATGATATTATAACATGATTTTATTTACGATCATTTTTCCCTGCGTTGCACGTTGGATGGGTAAGTATTCCCCAATCTCCAGCAGCCCGGGCTGCTTCGCGTAGCCCATCTAAAAATGTGCTGAAATCACCTCTTTTTGTATGCGCGTGCCACAGCAGCTTTACCGGCGTCGTTTTTTTTACCATGATACGATGCTACTACTGCTGCTTGTACTCTTGTGTTTTTCGTTAAATGTACAAACACACGGAGTGTTGCACGTACCTGGCACGTGTAGTAAATAACGTCTGATGGGCTGCGTAGCAGCAGGAGACTATGGTGATGGATCACCACGCCATCACGCATATACAAGCACGCGGTTGCGAGGTTTAGCCAAAGATTCCGACTCGTACTTACCCATCGGTACCTTTTTTTATGTGTGTTCGTATATATCATACACACCTGGTGCTTGATTATCACTCGTGCTGGTGTGCGTGGTCACGTGGTCACACACACCCGAGAGTGCATGACCGTGACACACTGCCGTCCGGGTCTACCGCAAATACAACTAACTGCCGTCCGTTCGACTCGCTCACTCGCTCGTTGTTTTATTGTTGTGGCTGCGCGTGAAGCACAGCAGCAAGTCAAGCCACAGCCGGCGAACGCGCAACGCAACCGATACTCCGAGTCCGTAAAATCTTCACAACTAGTCTCTCTCGGTCTTTCGGCGACTGGCTCCATGTAGAGTACCCCAAAACATTGCGTTTCTGTTTGGCGCCATGCCAGGCGATCCAGCGCGCCAGGATTACTTCTAGCCCAACAACAACAAACCTGTCTGTGGTGAAAGCACACGAGCACAAAATAATCGAGTCGTGACGTTTTCATACATTTTGCAGCCAATTGCGCTCGAGAACACTCACTTGAGTATAAATAAATAACAAGCAATGTATGACAATAATACGTGGAAGTGTGGTGAGCTTTATTTTTCCCCATCCGCCGGAGGATATCCGGCAATCTTTCAGTAGGGGTGCACGGGGCCAAGAAAAAGAAAAGAAGAAGAAATTTCGGGGTCCACGTTCCCTAGACTGTACCGCCTCCTTATCACTATATATTCCGGCAAGATCGTCCTGGCTCCTCAAGGCAGACTCTCAGGGGCGTTCCCTCATCGTTGACCCTTGAGTGTGCGGTTGAGCAC
Organism: Undaria pinnatifida; assembly: GCA_012845835.1. Taxonomy (NCBI): domain Eukaryota; class Phaeophyceae; order Laminariales; family Alariaceae; genus Undaria; species Undaria pinnatifida. The sequence goes on from JABAKD010000029.1 coordinate 14,663,838, forward strand.
ATAACCCACCTCGGTGTGTCTCCACACTAACACTAACACCTACATCTGATGAGAAAGAGAAACCTGCGAGAAGGGACTACCGTCCCACATAGACTACATTATTACGTTTTAGACAAAAAGCTTGAGTGTGACGATAATGCTTGAATCACATGATTGAGTACAACGGGTAACGAGGACGCTTCATTGTCCCAGTAAAACGATAACGATCAACAGAATTTTGGCAGCGGATATTTTTGAAGAGTCGTTTCTCGGGGACACGTATATATCTCAACCCCGCATGGTGCTTACAACACTTCATGTACAAGTACAACGCGCTGCATGCTGTTGACAGACTCCTCTCATAGTACGACGACTGACGCCGGTGTCTCATGATCAACGTCAATGTTGCCGACAGCGGATCGGCATGCGGCTGCTGTATGAATTTGCCTCTTTCGCCTTACCGATACCTGCTATGCGGCGCCAACATTCGCTGGCAACCTCCTTTTCTATCTGGAACGATTACGGCATCGGTTATCAGGACACAGCTATCATATTAATATTAGAATTCGCGAAGAACGGGTTTTTCCTTTGAAAAATGGCATGCATGCAGTCGCTATATATAGCGTGTACGTATGAACCATTCGACGCGGGTCGACGAACGTAAAACATGCGAAATTATCATTGTGATAAAAATGAAGGCAAGCACCGTAGTCTGCGGGGGGGGGGGGGCGGGGAGATCTGCTATGTGACCCCGGATCAGACACGCGAAAAGCGAGGGGGAGTTGGAGAAAAGTGCGAAATAATAGGTGGGAGAAAAAAAGGGGAAAGGTAGCATATGATAGGAAACGCGCGCGTAATGCATCACGTAAATACGACAGCGAGGAAGTGAGACAGCAGGAACGGACTCGTCGCTGATTTATCCCCTTACCAACTCGAGCTAGAGCCATGCAAGATCATCAAATGCACCACAAAAAACAGCAGCAGCAGCAGCAGCAGCGGCGGCGGCGGCGGCAACAGCGAAAACAGCAGTCGCCCACCTACAACATCAACTATTATTCACGCACCATGCTGTCGCAAAAAGACGCCATCAAGTCATCTGACATAATTTTTCATTGTGCGCTGGACAAAACACATCCTTGAGGGAGACGCCCATCATACCGGTATACATTTTGTAAAGACAGTACACGAAGGAGATCGCCCTTCCACACCTACCTCGCCACAGGATTCGTCCTGTCTTATCTCCGCCACTACATAGTAACTACCAGGGTATAATAACCGCTCGCATCCAAACCTGGAGGGGCCTAACTATCAATAGCCTTCGCCGCATGCCCCTGCAACAGGTACGACATACAGTACGTATCTTCACGCACGCCTTCGCGCAACTTGGGCAAGAGAGGAGAAAAAACCGCCCCCACAAACCACATGAATAGCATGAACAGCAGCACTAGCATTGATTGGTAGAACTCGAAACAAAAGATTGTCCCGCATTAATGCCTTCTATTTATTTACCAGTGCGGGCACAACGGAGGGGGGGGGGGGGGGGGGGGGGGGGGCACGGGGGGCGGGCTCTCTGGAGCGCAAAAAAACAAAGAGTCATCCAATAAAATCCAATCCAATCCAATCCAATCCAGAACGCGATGCATCCAGATCCGAACTTTAAATAGTGCGACAAAAACCGGTGACATAACTTCTTGGGTGATATCACCGCATCATCCTTCCATGCTGTAAAATTTGTGAAATCAAATGTAAATCGTTCGTAGAAGGGAGACCTGAAACAGGAAAGAAGGTCTCGCGAGATTCGGTGACGCTGCTACTACTGCAAAATAATTTACGGTCTGGCCTGGTTCTTCGTCAGGTTTACACGTTTCGCGAAGGCAAAGCTTGTCTGTCCATCTTTTCGCGGTTGCGCCCAGCACGCGCCCTTCCACATATTATGGAGCCGCCATGGCTTAGCCCGTTTATTACTGCACCCACGTTTTCGGCGAAAAACTACTTGGAATTCGTGTGGGATGATTCTTGCGGTAATAAAAGGGCTACGACTTCAGTTGATTCGACATTCCGGACCTCGACATATAAATAGTGTTACACTACTGTAGTACCAATGGGGCAATAAAAAGATATAAAAGCACAAACAAAAAAAACAGTTAACGCCCACGCCGGCCAATCACGAACGACGAAACAAAAGCCCAAAACACCTCCAGCGGATAGCTAGCTAGCGCTCTAGGAATCTCGGTTATGCAACACTCGCCCTAAACAACAAGCCATCATGCACACCAGCCAGACGACTCAAGAGAGGCCCGTCGCCCACGCGTGGAACGCCGTACTGACCTCAACAGCCCAAAACACACGGAAAATAAACTCAAGGATACAGAAAACGAAACAAGACGAAAGAAGGCCACAGAGCGGAATCCCCGCCGTCTCACACACAAAATGCAACGCTTGGAACAGGGCAACACGAACATTAACAATCAGAGATATCGGCATTACTAGACACACATATCGGGACATTGCGGAGGTTTCGCATGACCCCCGCCCCTTATACCCGCCGCTGGCGACACAGTTTTTCCTCGCTTCGCTTTGCCCCACCGGCGCCCAGACCGTCCCTGGGGGTAGGTTTGTCGTGAGGCTTACAACCGGACGCCGCCGACGCTGCCGCTGCCACCACAATCGCAGTCGCTACCACAGTCGCCACCAGTCGGCGTCGCGGCCCGAAAAAAACAATCCTGGCTGTGCCTCCTTGAGTGCTACCGTTGACCCCACGCGATTGGCCACAACCGCTCCCTGCTGACCCCACAGCCACCGCACGCGCCGCAGCCACAGGCACCACAGCAACGGTAGGCGCCGGCGCCGCGTCCGTCAACATCGGCGGCACGGCCCTCAAAATAGCGCGACACTAGCGGTGCCTCCTTCATTGCGACCGTTGGCCCCGTGCGAACGGCTACAACCGCATCCTGTCACCGCTGCCGCCCCCACTGCCGCCACCGCAGCCGCCATTGCGGGCGCCGCAGCCACAGCCGCAGTCAACGTCAGCGGCACGGTCCGAACAAATTGCGATCCCTGCTGTGCCTCCCTGAGTGCCACCGAGGACATCGCTCAAACGGGTGCTGTCCTAACGCGTCCTAAAACCGGAATTGTCACCCCCTGCAGCATCAGTCGTTATCGCTGCGGCGTTGTCTCTGCTGGCCCGACCCCACCCGGCGGTTAGGCCTGATCGGGCAGCCGTCGCTGGCAGCGCTTTCGTGCTGCGGGCGTTCCCCCACCCCCCGACGCGCGCCATGCCACCGCCGAAACCTTGGGTAGGGGCGTTGGAATCGCTCGCGCTCGCGCCTGCCCCCTCTTGCGCCCCACCTTGTGCTCCGCCTTGCGGGCCGCCGCGTGACGCAGATCCGTGGGAGGTCGACTTGGACGCGGTTTTTTTACCGTTCGCCTCTGGCGGGTCTCTCCCTTTGGCGTTGGCCGCTGACAAAGCGTTTGACGCGCTGTCGTCGTGCTGTCCCGTCCACGCGCCCCCATCGGTACCAGCAGCATTGCGGCCGCCGGAGTATTTGTCTCCTCCGGCGAAGAACATTTTTGCAAGGGACCACTTTTTCTTCATTCCGCCGCTTCCGCTGCTGCTGCTCCCGGCCGCGTTCGCGCCTGAGACGTCGCCGAAGCCGCTGCCGTCCGTCCGTGGGGTCTGAATATCGGTGTTGATGAGCGCGTCTATCGGGGGCGACGACGACAAGCCACCGTTAGGAAGCACGCCATTCTTAGACTCTCCTGCCGCTACTGCTGTCTGCCCAGTCGGTGCAGCAGATATGGCCGGTACGCCAGCCGCGGCGGTGGCGGCGGCGGCGGCGGCGGCCGTTGCGGGGGCAGAACCACTAACCGCAGTGGTAGTGGCAATGGGGGTGGCGGTGGTGGCCGTGGAGGTGATGGCGGTGGTGCAGGCTTTTCCGCAAGAAACACCGTTGCTGCCAATGGAGGACGGGGGCCGAAGAGAGCCGGAGTTGCCTTCTACGTCGTCGTAGCCACCGATTGGGTCGCCCATCGCGCAGCTGCAATCTTTCGCGTCGTCCTGGGTCGAGTGCACAGGATAGCCGAGGGGATCGTGGTGGGTGTGTTACCACGTTAGGTTATCTCTGCAGAACTGCGCGCACGCTTTTTTACTTGGAATTAGTGTGGAACGTTGATTGTGTATGAAGAGGGTTGAACGACTCCTTTGGGACCCAGGTACACCGACACAAAATAAACCACAACTGTGTTTCTCTGTGTTGTGAGTGCGCGGTACAAGTATCACGCAGCTTTGCAGCTTGCAAATATGCGTATCGACCACTCAACCGGTCGGCTTCACATATGACGTATTTGAAATAACTTATGAAAATAAGTATCTTACAGCGCGCGCGCGTTATGCAACGCCTTGAGCTGGAAGTGGTGGTGGTAGCAGCGGTGGTGGTGGTGCAGACTTCCGGGTACTGAACCCATCAGGGTTTTCCATGGGTCACGACTCGACCCACGGGTCGGGTCAGGATGCCTTCAAAATCCCACAGGTAGAGTCGGGTCAGGTCAGGGGGTGTTCGAAATCTCACGGGTCGAGAAAGGTCGGGTCAGCGGGTGGTCGAAACATGACCAGTCGAGTCGGGTCACCCCGGCCCGGCCCGAGCCGCGAGCACTGATCCGACCCGTGAATAGCCCTGACGTGTACGATACATTGCCTCAGCAGCCGACACCTGCTACGGCATTGGTGCCCGAACCATTGTTATTTCTTAGGCTCCTCACTTGAAGAGCTCTATACTACTAACAGTATTAGTACTATTAGTAGTAGTACTAGTACTATTAGTGCTATTAGTGCCTCACCCAAAAACTGGTTCATGAGTAAACTGAAAGTGCAACTTAACGAGCACACTCATGGCCTGAGCAAAAAAAATCATCGACATTGCAAAACAAGAATGATGACGTTCCGATCATTTTGGGTTTAGATGGGTTCACGAGCCTCGTTTACTCAGAGAATGGCTTAGCCAGAAAGTGCTGCATCTACGATACGCTGCCTCAGCATCCCGGGTTGCTTGGCATAAATGTATGATCGTCACTTATTTTTGACACCTTTTCCGTCTCCACTCCTTACTGTATTGGGATAAAGCGCAGAAGTTTAGTGATGTTCCGCTCTTTGTATTTACTACCTTAGGCATTACATGGCCAACTCTCCTTCCTGTATTTTCGATGGTATTTTGTACTTTTTATTCATCATCATCTTATTTTATTTTTTATTTTTTTTATCCTCCGGCGGATGGGGAAATATAAAGCTTTAGCTCACCACACTTCCACGTATTTTCATACGCGTCGTGTGTCGATTTAACTCAGTTGCTTTCGAAGCCCAACGCTAGCTGGCGCACCCTTCGGGTCCCATTGTAGGTATAGCGTAAGCTGTCCCTATCAGTGGTCTTCGTTACAACCCCGGCAGCGCAAGCTGCCGTTGTATACGGATGCGTGTGTTATCATCGTTACTTGCCAGCTCTACCCGTAGGAATCTTTACCCTCGGCGACCTTCTGGACAAGCCACAAGCCACAAGCCGTGGTCGCAGGTTGTTGTTGTTGTTGTTGTCACATTAACTCGCATAATCAAGTCCGTGGTCAAGTTCGTGGTCACAGGACAGGCTCCAGTCACTCTGGAGTGGAGGAATACCCCAGAGAAAAAAAAAAACACAAACCGAAGGTGGTACACGCATATATCACAGCTGACGCAATCCATGCCTCCGCCAAAAACATATAAAAAGTGAAAGCGGGAGTCAGACTACAGTACCATGTGCCAGGTCCATACTGATGCATACGTCTCACTACTCGCGCCCGGAGAAACCTACTATACCGCTTGCCACCCAGGAAAGACTACAACGTATATATTTTACAAAATTATTTCTAAGGACGTCAGCTGTGAGTTCGGCGAATTTAGGGCCGATGCTCATCTTTGCAAGCTGCGTTGTTGGTACTCATAATATACTATGTGGGTGAGTTTTTTGCACTAAATGGGAGGGGTATTGCACGCAGTACCTATCACTACGCATACGCACGTCAGACTCAAGTCAACTGGAAAAAAAAAAGGAAAGAAGAGGAAGGAAAGGAAAGAACAGAAAAGAAAGCGAAAAAGGAATATTTAAGCGTGTCTTCCCTTCTTCCCCCAAATACGTACGAAGTGTGTATGCATACATACATACATACATACATACATACAAGGTTCCCCTCCGGAAAGTAAGTGCCTAGGGGAGTGGCGCAAGAACACATTATAGTCACTACCGGACGCGATGACCATTTATTGTACATATAGGAAAAAAAATGCCCCAAAAAAACAACAATTTCGCATTTAACCGGTACCAGGTACTGTCTTGGGTGTACTCAACATCAACACTCATTAGCACTACTTCTTACACTCTGTGGAAACTCGATAGACGTGCCCATGACCTTGATCTGTTATACCGATATTATTGATAAAACACTCGCTCTCAAAACACAACATTTAGTTTTAGACCGCGTGTAGGATACGTAAGGATAATTCGGAGGAGAGGGCCACGTTTCGAACTCCAGCTACTTAGGGATCGCCAGGAAGCGGCACGTGTTGTTGGGGTGGTATGACAGACCCACACGAACGGCGTGAGATGTGGCTTATAAATACCGTAGAAAATAATTGAAAGAGCACATATTGAGAGCGAGGGAGCAAGAGGACAATACGTGACAGGCTAGCTATGACAAAAGAAACCCGCCGCACAGTTTGGAGAGGATACGGCACGCGCACATGGCCCTGCCTGCTGTTGCTGCTGGGCGGCAGGGGCGTACACACGGCGTCATGCTTCCCGCATTTTGTTTGGTGCATTGTCATCATCTGTGACGTAGGCAAGAAATCTCCGTAACAATTGACGTGCGTGAAAAAACTGCCGCTCTCTGTGGACTAAAATGTAAGGATTAGTTTGTATCAAATTGATATTCCAAAGCTGTGAGCTACGAGTAGAGCACACCCACGCAGCCGCAGCACAGCAGAATTATATGCGGTATGGTGGAGTGACAGATGACAGGCTCCGACAAAAGCAAATCGCCGCAGCATACGTTGCGAGGACTCGCCACGCGCACGTACATGATGTGTCCTACTACTGCTGCTGTGCGGTAGGGTTGCACACGTAGCGTTGTGCTGTCCTCATGTTGTCTGGTGCCTGTCATCTGTGGTGTGGGCAAAATGTCCGACACAAAACATCACCCCTGGTATGTACGTAAAAATACTGCCTGATGTGGACTCAAATGTAAGGATGGTATGGTTTATAAATTACTATAAAAAAAGGTTCCTATATTACCGCCCAAACAGGCGCGATCTATGGACATGCTATGGACATGCGCACGCAGCGGCAGCACAGCAGAAATATGGGGTATGGTGGGGTGACAAAGGGCACGCTCCGATCAAAGCAATTACCTACTACAACGGCAGCCACACGCGCATAGAGTTGCAGGCTGCTGCTAGGGGGCTGGACTGCTGCTGGGCGGCAGGATCGTAGCACACCCACGCAGCCGCAGCACACCGCAGAAAGATGCGGTATGGTGGAGTGACAGATGACAGGCTCCGACAAAAGCAACTCGTCGCAGCATAGCAAGGACTCGCCACGCGCACGTACATGATGTGTCCTACTGTTGCTGCTGTGCGGCAGGGTTGTACACGTAGCGTTGTTCTATCCTTATATTGTCTGGTGCCTGTCACCTGTGGTGTGGCAACATCTCTGACACAAAAGCATGTGGACGTAAATGTAAGTATGGGTTGGTATGTAAATTACTATCAAAATGGTTACTATATTACCGCCCAAATAGGCGCGATCTATGGACCTGCTATGGACATGCGCACGCCGCGGCAGCATACAGCAGAAATATGGGGTATGGTGGGGTGACAAATGGCACGCTCCGACCAAAGCATTCACCTACTACAACAGCAGCCACACGCGCGTTGAGCGGCAGGCTCCTGCTGTTAGGGGCTGGACTGCTGCTGGGCGGCAGGACGGCAGGATCGTAGCGTGGTGCTCTGTGCAAAAATAGGGAATATAAGTGTACCCTCTACGAGCAGAAAAACCCGGTTTGCATCCAAATCTTACGTGCGTACACGGGGACAGGGGATGCAGAAACCCAATCCCCGGGGATGTTGCGGAAACCCGGGGATTTGCCTTGAGTGTGCCCAACGCCAAAAAAAGTTGAAAAGGCTTGCCACGCGCGACGCACTGCACGAATCGCGCCCAAACCTCCGTCAACGTGACCCCAACCGTCGGATTGCACCATCCGACGTTTCGGACAAAGGTGCGAGCACCAAGAGACGTGCCCGAAGAAAAAAAAAGAATGATGATTATACGTATACATGTACGTTTCGTAGTTTGCACCCACGAGGCTTGCATCTCTCTAGGGTGAAGAGCCTGACACAGGATGTGCTCAATGTCGACGAGCAGAAAGAACAGATTATTGCGAAGAACGCATGTGCACACACAAAACACACCGGGTAGCGCCATTGGTAGCGCTGCTGGTGCTATCGGTGCGCTGGCGATGGCTCTTGATGAACATCTTGAGGCAAAATTTTCAGGGGATTTCACGGGCGCCTACAGACATGCACACAGCAGAGGGGCGATGTCTCTACATGCCCAAATACAAACAAAAAAAGTGGTATAGGTATCGGTAAATTCGACGCGAGTCAACGAGGGAAGAAAAGGCTGCAGTCTCCTCGCGATAAAAATCCAGGCACGTGCCGTAGCGGGGAGGGGAGAGAAAAGCCTGCTTGGTGACCCCACATCTGAGTTACATCAAGGGAGGGAGAAATATAACGAAAGGCGCTAAGATGACAAACCGGATGAGCAATAAAATAAAATGAAATTGAAAAAAAAAAATATATATAGGCACTTGCGCGGCACGATATTGTCAACTATCGGCATCTTGTGTGAGCTAGTGGTGGGCGGACGCTGCAGGCAACTCAAAAGAGGGTTCCTGTTTTCAGGTGACGCGACTATTTCGTAGTAGAAACTACAATTCGCTTATGCTAAACCCAATGTTATGATCGGCCGACAAGCTTGACAATTTCTTGAATAACATAAATCGAGAGAAAAAAAAAAGGAAAAACAAAAGGCCGACACGCTCAACGACGATTGTTCTTAGTAACATTCGTGTATTTGAAGCTGCCAAGCATAGCCACCTCTGCGTGAGACGCTTTCGCCAGGGTGTGGGTGCATCCATTTTGCTATAGGGTTAGAGTGATTATGTCATAAAAATACGACGCCAAAATGTGGGTTGGTTCGACTCGCGACTTGCAACACCTCCTCTTCTTGTCTTTTGTAGCGTGTAGTACACGCCAGGTTGGGGCAAGGTTCGACGGCGAACCAAGCGAGGGCAACGATAGAAGTGCCTTGAGGCAAACGAGAGGTGTTTCTACAGGCAGGACGAGAGTCGACAGTGATCACCTGTCGGCGGGAAACGGAATTGCCCGTCCCTTTGTCCCCAGAATCTACGGAGACTCCACGACCACTTTTACTACAACAAGACACGATATCCAACACCTCTGAAACGGCTATCATACCGTTCATACAAATCTTCACGAGAAGGTATGCATATGTCACGGTAGAGAGTGTACCTGCGACCCACACTCTATTAAAAAACAAAATGAGAAAAAATGAGAGTGCAACCGAAATCAACAATCCCGTGAGTAGGTATTATATAAAAAATATTATCGATACTCATCTATGCAAGCTGCGTGATACACCGGCCGCTCGTTTTCACAGATGTACTTCGTATACATCCCTTTATTAACAAATACGACTCCCATGGATGCTGCTAGGGTGAGCACCAACAACAAAATATTAACCATAATAACAATGGTACTCGTATCTCAACGCACTTCATCCGAAGGTATTTGACCCCTTTGGAACCCCAAAATCCCTCCCTATACTAAACCCAAGTGATTTTGTCGCCAAAAACGGGTTTCCAATGGCGAAGGCGTTAACGCATGATACTGTATAATAAAATGAGAAGATAGTTTGCTACACACCCCTTTGAGATTTTTCAGCCCAAATATTGACGAAAAAAACGGACGATTACGGCGTCGGCCGCATGAAGCAACCCGAGCTACTGGTGTGGCAGATGCCTTCCAACTGCAACACAGGAAGCTGCGGGACAATCGTGAGGCATGGCGATACTCGAATTGCCTCAAGCTTCTCTTAGACGCTTGGTTAGACCGCACTCATCGCCTTGTGCTGTCCTCTGCATCAATGGCTCAAAAAAGGGTTAGTAGTCGATAGTTGAGGAGACTTTTCAAATAGCTTCGCGGAAAAGTGCTACCCTTATGGCAGCCCGCGTCGTGCAGAGCATAAAGCCTGCGAATACCGATGAGAAGGCGTCATGAGCTCGCAAGATTCTGAACGGCCTCCAAACCAACCGTGAATACAGTTTGGAAGACCAGAAACCAAAACACACTGAAAACATGTTTCGCGCAAATCATTGTTTCTTCGTCCCGAGTAACCACCCCGATACCGTCCGTCACTGGACGCCCTTTGTCGTTGTCGACCCAAGACCTTTGAAGTTGAAATGTACGCAAAATACGTTCGTTCTAGGCCTTGTTGGCTGACGGCACTGCAGCAGCAGAACATACATCAGCTAGTGTAGGCAGCATCGAAGCCTGAGCTGCGGGAGGTCAACTCATCAATCAAGCAATCAAGCAATCAAGCGATTTCACTCTGTTTTCGCTTTACCCGAATTCATATTCAGCGCCACCCACGCTTCTTTGAGAGTTGTTGGTATTTATCGTCCCAAGCGTACGATTTGTTCCAATTCTGTCTACTGTTTTGTTGTGTATTTTTCATGAGAGGCGTTCTTCGACTCCAGAGTTATTGGGGCTTGTCCCGTGACCATTTTATTACGGACAATATCAATATTAAGTTAATGCGACAACAACAACGCCTACGACAAGGACAAAGACAAGGACAACGCCAACGCCAACAACAACAACAACGCCAACGCCAACAACAACAACAACAACAACAGAAGCAGCAGCAGCGTTGTCCGATTATGAGCCTCGTGGTGGTGGTGGTGATTCAGAGCCAACCAAGAACTCTTCTTTCCGAAGAGGGTACTCCCAATCAGCAGTGAACCGAACCAATATTTCCGTTGAATTACTTTTCAGCGTCCCGTCACGTGCGAGGACGGCCTTGGCATAATCATATCAGGCATAAAAGACTGCGCCAGCAGCAACAAAAGAGGGTGCCACTCAGCTACAGAGGACGCGGTTTGCGAAGGAGAATCGTATAACTTCGTTTTTCTCCTGGAAGAAACTATTTTGCGCGAGCCCCGTCCTCTTTAGCCGAATGACATCCTCCCATGCTGCTGGCGCGGTCTCCACGTCTGACATGACTCTGCCGGCGCCGTCCTCATACATGAGGAAACGCTGAAAAATCACCACACACAGGACAGATGAGATCCCCATTGGTCTATAGATCTGTTCTCAGGGCAGATGTATCCCTGGTCTACATGATCTGCATGGCCTACAAATCATGTTGCCGTATGATCTGTATGATCTGAACGATCTAGTGCGTATTTCCTACTTGGACGCGTACTTCACAGATCCTGCACAACATACCATTACGACATCATATGATCTATATGATCTACATGATCTAGATCGTGATCTGTTGCATGTGTGTGCAAACTACCAAACCATGATATTGATTCGGTTCACCATTAAATAGGGGGCATCCTTTTCGAAAACAGCAACATATTCACACGAATGCTTGAACTAATAGCTACAACGGACTTCCCGAGATGGGTATGGTAGCACTGCCGCCCAAGTTGTACTTGCGTACGCCTCGGTAGGACTAGCGGAGTTCGGCGATGGGCGTGTGGTTGTGATGGCTGCTCCTGACGCGAAACACCCGCTTGATGGTGAGTCCAGGATACAAGAGCTGTGCGATCAGCTCCCCAACCTAACAGTTCCAAACTGATCAGCCTGACGACAACGCACAAACTGCCCGCCGACCCGGCTACCTCGTGTGGTCGATGATGTGATCGTAATCTTTTGTTCGACACATTTCCCCTCGACAAGTCCCAAAACGGGTCATTATGAATAAAACACATACGAGCACTAACCCAACTCCTCACCTTGTCCCCAGCGCAAAACGCCTCCGAAATCTGGTCTCGCGTGGTGTCGTCTCTCCGGGGCGGCAGTGGCGGCGCCACAGTCGGTCGCGCCCACAGCTTAATCAGACCCTCCGCGCACAGCGTCACCACTCCCGCCCTGACCACCACCACCCGGCTCAGCGGCACCTGCGCCAGCCGCTTCGAGCACAAGGGCTCCCCCTTCGGCGCCGCCTGCCTGCTCAAGGCTGTAAACACCACCCCCGCCTCCACGATGCCTCCGCCATTCCCTAACTCCGCTCTCCCCCCCCCCCCTCCACCGCCCCCGCTGCTACCTCCGCCGCCCCCGGACCCAGCGGACTCAGCGCCTCCCGCAGCACCCTTTCCTCGCTTGCCACCACCAAAAGCCGAGCCTCCTCCCCCGGGGACACCAGGCATTGCGTCCCCGTTCACGCCTCCTCCTCCTCCTCGCATCTCCCTCCTCGCAGCTCCTCCGAAGAGCAAGACTCCGCGACTTGGAAGGCTCATCGGACCCCGGCCTGCAGGGGCTGCCGCTTGGGTTGCGAACGGCGCCCGGTGAGGCTTCGGCCATGTGTCAGCCTGGACGGGCACTTCTGGATGGTCCATAGATGGCTTTCGCGGGTGTTGGGGGTGGGGGTGGGGGGAGGTGTCGGTAAGAGTGTTGTACTTGCGTGTTCAAATTTTAGGGGAAGGAGGGGAGGGGATGGGGGGGGTCTCCATCGAAAGGGTGGTTGGCCGATGGCTTTCGCGCGTGACGGGGGGGGGAGCGGGGCCGGGGCGCCGTCCCGGCCCGGTAAGACCGCAGTACCGCGCTCTTTATTGGTCGGGGGAGGGGAGGGGAGGGGAAGAATGCTTCCATCGCAACCCCTTGGGAGCATCCCTGCTGTAGTCAGGCGGAAAGTCATCCTCCGAGATGTCGGCCTCAGCGAAGCTCTAGCTTATGAGCGCAGGGATATTTTGGTTTAGTCATTCCCACCCTCCCTCCCCCTTCTTGCGTTGCCTCGCACGGCGGACGAAACACTTCGTTAATCGACCGGCGGATGATAGTAGACATTTAATGCACGCCGTGTACCGATTAACACCACACGCCAAACAGCAGAGAACAAAAGCCGTAGGCCTACCTGATCTAAGTCACTCTTGCCCCCACGAAAAACTCACCAATAACAAATCAACATAGTTTCCATGACCGCGGCAGGCGTTTCTCACCGTTCCGTTCGCCCCGTTTCCCTGCGCGTCAACGCCACAGCCTGCAGAAAGCACTCGCCCCCGAGCCGTTGCCGCATCTCCGTCTCCACCCCACTCTTGACTACTCCCACCACCACCGCAATCCCCACTACAGACAACATCACCACCACCACCGCCGGTCTTTTGGCTGAGATTTTCTGACGACTTGTATCTCTGCTGGGCGGTGGACGAAGGGGTGCGGCGTAATCTCCCCCCACCCCCGTGGAGCAAAGAGCCTGCCAGCTCGTCGTGCTCCCACCTTTTCGAGGGAGAGCGAGAGCGAGGGGGCGGAGGAGAGAGAAAGACCGGAAGGGGGACGAGGGAACGGGTTTTTACGTTGTAGTCGGTGCTGCTGCTGTTGTTGATGATGGTGGTGGCGCTGTTGATTGTGTTGTTGTCATGTTAACCCACTTCCAACTCCTAAATATTTTCTAGTCTAATCCAAACGCTTCGTCCCCATGTCGGGAGTGAGGTGCTACAACGTGCTAAAACGATTAAAACACCGCACCTTCTACTGAGTTTATCCAATCGCTATATAGTTGTGGTCCCTCTATCGAGCCGGTGTGTGCACTGTAGAGGGAAATATCGGTACTACAGCGGAAACCAGCACTACTCCGCGTACTGCCACTATTGGTTGTACCCGTATGTGCCAACCGAATCCACAGGCACTAATAGCGGGCAACCGGCACTGCTCAACCGGCACTATAGCGATAAACCGGCACTGCTCAACCGGCACTATAGAGGGACCCCTACCGTGGACACCGCAGATACCTGTGGGTCCCAAGAGGGTTAACAACAACCCCGCCCCGCAGACACTAATGAGCGCTCGAATGTTGGAGGCGTCTCCAATTGGAGTAGGAACGGTGCTTTGCCCCGAAAAGCATGCGTGGGCAATGCAAAAATGGCTAAGGCAAGCTACAAATGAGTACGCCCCTCCCCCCCCCCCAACCCCCGCCCGGTGGACTCTCACATGCAGAGGCGAGCATCCTCGCCGACGGACGTGAAGCGGTAGTACGCTGGGCGGCTAACCCAATAGTCGAAAGCCACCCCGGTGACCCAAGAACCGTGTCCTTCCCCTCGCACCACGCAGGTTCGGGTTCGGACGCACCACAGGGTCACGGCGTCGTCCTGTTAATAGCCCATTGAGGGTTGAGGGGGGCGGGCGGCGTGAGTGGCGCCGTAGAGACTTGGAGAGTGGCGCACACCGTAAGGCCCCGCCACCAAGAAAACGCCTTCCAAAACATAAAACGACCCTCGGAATGGCAACTCGATATAACACTCAAAACCACCTCCAAAACGACACATAAATCGACCCCTACAAAGTCTACCAGGTAATTAACATAAAACGACACTCAAAAAAGACAAACAAAACCACCTTCTAAACTCAAAACGGTGCTCGAAACACTCAAAACGACACACAAAATGCCCTCAAAATCACACCCAAAAAGACACACTCGAAACGAAACTAGAAGCGGCAAATCGAAACGACGCAAGTGCCAGCCAGTAACCTGTCACCGTTTTCACTTCGCCCCGGTGACGATGTAACGGCCGTCCGGGTTCCAAGCTATGTACAGGATTCCGCCGAGAAATGGCAAACTCGAAACGGCACACTCGAGACGGCATTCGACTCGAAACGACACACTCAAAACGACACACTCGAAACGACACGTGAAACGGGACTCAAAACGACACTCATATTATCAAAACAAAATCAAAATAAAACTAAAAATACTCCAAACGAAAGCACAAAAACACCTTCAATACGACGCATAAAAAAAGGCGTGAAACGCCAGCTAAAAACTGCACACACGATAAGGCACTCAAAAACGCAAGACGAAACTTGTAGCACTCAAAACGATGCACAAAGACACCCTCAGTAAGATGTACAAAACGACGCTAGGAACGGCGCATTCAAAACGGCGCACTCGAACCGGCACAAGCGCCAGCCAGTAGCCTCTAACCATTCTTCACCTCGCCCCCGGTGACGATGTAACGGCCGTCCGGGCTCCAGGCCAGGCACAGAATGCCGCCGAACCACGACTTAAAGCCAGCCACAAGCACTTCCTTATCGAAATCTACCACCCTAAGCGCCTGCAGAGCACGAGAAAAAGCAAAACAAGCAGGGCTGTCAAGCAAAAAAGCTAGACGAAAAATAATAGGAGACCCGACCGGTCTTCTCGGACGCGCTGAGGCCTTTTTTGGCCTGGGCATACCAGTTTTAGTGTAAGGGGCGGCCAGTGAAGGGGTCAACGGGTCTCGTCTCGTACTAACAGCATACCATTATGTGATCGCTACTGTACTGATACGCCACCGGACCATGATTAAAAAAAAACACAGTTGCCTCCATGTCGGCAATAATCCACGGCTCTCACGACCAGCGGAGAAAGAGACAAAGCAAAACATTAGGGCTATTTCGTCAGCTGCATGTGACTGCTACTGCAGAGCAGTACCAGTCCTGCAATAAATATAACCTCTGTACGAAAAAATAGTAAAAATACAACGTTCCTCTTCGGGATGCGGATAACTAACGTGAAATCCTGGCGGCGCCGCAAGGCGAAAAAGGAGACACCGGTAACACACGCATAAAAATGTTTCCAATTTTAACGGTGTTATGCCTACTCACACAGATAAACCCCACAGCTCTTCTTGGAAGAAACGTGTGGCATGAGCTAGTGCATTGCTCCAAAGAAAGAGTAGTAGTAGTAGTAGTAGTAGTAGGAGCGGCAGCAGCAATAGTAGTAGTAGTAGTAGTAGTAGTAGGAGCGGCAGCAGCAGCAGCAGTAGTAGCAGTAGTAGTCGTAGTAGTCGTAGTAGTCGTAGTCGTAGTAGTAGTAGCAGTAGTAGTAGTAGCAGTAGTAGTAGTAGTAGTAGTAGTAGTAGTAGTAGTAGTAGTAGTAGTAATCAGCGGGAAGAGTGTGATAGCGGTGGGTGCACGTTGTACTGATTTACGCGCAAACAAATTATTAGTGGTCAGGGGATGCTGCGTGCCGTACGTGGAATAGTGCTCGTTGCTATATAGTGCGTTACATGTGTTTGCACGCGGTGGTATTGGATAGAGTTGACGAGCCAATGCCAGTCGCTCTTGGGTGTTGTACAACAATTAATTGGTTGGCGGCAACAATTTCGGTATGTGTGGAGTACGTGGTAGGATTTTCCATGAGTTGGAGGTAGTGTGCAACGCTTTGGTACTGTGTTCGAGGGGAACCGAAACCTTGATGTAGTCATATCGTTTATCCCCGTAGAAAGCAGAGCTAGATCGATACACTAGTGTTCCCGCCTGAACCCGCCACTACTTGATGCATGTGGTCAGAAATGTACCTGGTATGTGTGTATGATATGTGTGTACGATAAGAGCAACAGACCTATAACCGATCCACCCAGCCAATCAGATGGCGTCCAGGGCGCGTGGCGAACGCTGAAATATAACTGTACCCGGTTTTGGCCACAGCAGCACCGTGTATATACCTGAGTTTGGCTATCGATAATAAGGAGTTATGGCGCGTGGCGAACGCTGGAATAGAACTGTACCCGGTTTTGGCCACAGCAGCACCGTGTATATACCTGAGTTTGGCTATCGCTAATAAGGAGTTATACATCTTTGGACCCTACCCATGGTTCCACCCTGCCCAAAAATATATATTTGGCCTGGACGAGCCTCGCAGTGCATGCTGCGCTCGCGATGCCTGCCACCCTCGCCGCGCTCGGCGCCATCTTCCAAGCTTTCCCCGCTTTATGTCCCTGTGAGCCCCGTCTCCCGCGCTGATATGCAAGCCGTGCCCTGTGGCGCTCGTTCCAACACTCGGCTGCTCCCGGCTTCTACCTCCCAGCCTCCTCCTGCTGGCATCCGCTCTGTCCGGAAATATAACACCGGGATATGTCTTTATGTTCAAGTAAAAACGGTCATTACATTCGGACACGTCTAGTAACAAAACACACCGGGTCAACCACGCCCACAGACGCTTTTGCTCCTGCCTCGACGAACGGCCGCCCGCGCGGCGGGAGAGTGCAGGCCGGTTTACCCTTGTCTGCACCCATGCCCACGCACCCACGTCGAGATCCGGGGCCGAAACGGCCCAGGGCGGCGCGCCCCCAAACCCCATACTAATCCGATCCACATGTGTACTGTTGCTGCTTCTGCTATATGTTGCTGCTATTGCTGCTGTTGTGCTGCTGCTGCTGAGGTTATTTAGTCCGGGCTGTTGCTGCTACTGCTGCTGTGCTGCTGCTGAGGTTAGTTGAGTAGCGGGCCATTTTTTTACGAACAAAACAAAGAACAAAAAATTGTACAAGTTTGTCAAAATATCAAAAATTCAAAAACAATTTGGGGTGTTTCAAGTGACCTGCTCGTCGCAGGGAGGCGGAACGCAATCCCTTGCCAAATAGAGCCAGCCAAGCGACGTTTAATGCGCCAAGCGCCGCCACGGAGCTCGGCCGAGATCCAGACATGCTTCATAATGTACCCATGGCAGGCTAGCTTGCCCCGCGGCAGAAAGTGCGAGAAGAAACACTCGGTCGCCGGGGAGCAGCGAGCCAAAGAAAACGAAGATCATACTTTACACATACATGTAAATATGTGAACCTCTCGAGAATTTAGGTAGGGGGTGATGACCAAACATCCCCGGGTCAATAAATGGATGTTGCAATCCATTCATCTATCTACATGGTGATACGATTGCAAACGGTTCTTAGGTTAATGATAGCAGTACACATAACCTCAGTTCCATATCGCGTTTTTTTTGTTGTTTTTTGTTTTTTCTTGTTTATTCACCATTTTTTTTACTCTCCGGCTTAACTTATAAAGAGGCTGTAGCCTTTGAGACCTGCTGGACAAGCCATGGTCACAGGTGTCTTCCTCTCTCCCCCCCGGTACATGCCTTCACTGTTATCGTGTATAGCGTCCACCATTCCCACGTTTCAGACTTTTCCGCTAGTCTATTTTCATCGATTTTATTATAACACATGCTCTCGCGCTTTCCGCTCGTCATTTCCTTACCCAAGAAAAAGCACTCACGAGCACGAGTATGCACTCGGCAGGAGTCGAACCCGCGTTGTGACTTTAGTAGGGGCGAAGTTCGCCTGCTACTGCACAGGGAACGCCATACCGGCAATATTATAGTTATCTATATAGAGTTGTATTCATCGTCGGACTGGTGTTAATAGCTGGCAAAGCAAGCTCAAGCGACTGTATTTAGTCTCTCTCGATACAAAACACACTTGTGTGTCGCAAAGGTGCCAGCTACTCGTACGTACCAGAACCGCAAAATTCCGCCAGGTTTCCGAACTGGACTACTAATAACTATCGTAGCAACTACTTCGTATATAGCCAACTTAACAACTAGTTGGCGACTTATCGTTAATGTGATATTAGACTACTATTAGTATAGTCAGTCAACTCGCAGCGCTACAACAAAGGGGCGCTGCCAAGCAAACGTCTCGTAGGAAAGCGATGTTTTTTGGCGCGCGAATGCCTGTTTTGGCCTGAACATACCCTTCGAAGTGTACTAGTATTTGTGTAAGGGGACAGGGGTCAAATCGAGCGGGGTGAGCAGTCAAGGGGTTACGCCTTTACAACTGGAAACCCGTCTTGGGGACAAAATTACTTGGAATTGGTATAGGGAGGGGTTTCGGGGCCAAAACGGGGTTAAACTTCGGTCTCCTAGCGTCTTCGATGTAGGAGGCGGTCGGTCAAGGCGTCAAACTGCGGTCTCCTAGCACCTTGAGTGTGCGAGGCGGTTAGTCCAGGTGTTATACAGTGGTCTCCCAGCGTCTTCAAATGGGGGGGGGGGGGTCAGTCAAGGGGTCAAACCGAGGTCTTCTAGCACCTTTAGCGTAGGAGGCGGTCAAAGGGGCAAGCCACTGTCTCCTGGCATCTTTAGTGTAAGGGGGTGGTCAGTCACGGGGTCTAGCAGCGGTCTCCTATGTAGCACGCGTGCTCAAAGAGCACCATGCGGACCCGGGGATCTTGGCGTGCGTTCCGAGTGCGTCAGCGTTAAAACTTGCAAGCTTTGAAAAAAAAAAATGTTTCATACCCTGGTTTATGACAGCTGTGAGCTCGACCGATACAGATACCGAGATACCACACCAAAAACAAACGGACCAGTCAACGGCAAAGGGGTACTGTGAGAGAATAACGTTTGGAACTGTTTTCTGTGGTCAAATTGTGTGCGTTGGTGATCGGTTTACGCTTCAGGCAACTCAAAAGGGGTCGTTCGGCGTCGTCAAAACTAGAATATCGAAGTCACTCTATAGTAATACAGATTACTCGTACCATATTGCGGTGTGGCTTCTATGCTCAAATCCATATGACTCACCCCGTCAAGCGCCCCCAAAGCCACCAAACGGCGCCCGTCCACCTTACACGGAGCGAACTCCATCTCCGTCAACTCCCGCCCGTCGGAGGAGACGCGCCACCGCGACATCGGGTTAGCCCCCGCCACGCTATTCCTTTCCACCAGGAACCCTCGCTCTGACCCCGTCTCACCCCCAACCCCACTGGGGGTGCCGCGCTGACCACCTTTCCCCCCTCCTCCTGCCCCTCCTCCGGTACCGCCTCCTCCTCCTACTGACCCATCGTTCTTACCGGCGTTACCTGTGAAGGACGCCGGTAACGACGGAGCGGGCGATTTACCCGACCCGTGGTTGCTTCGACCCCGTCCCCAGCTACCGCCGCTGCTCCCTCCTCCACTACCGCCGCCTCCACTCCCACCGCCACCGCTACTGCTGTCACCGCCGTGACCGGGTCGCCCCTGACCCGCCCCATTACTCCCCCCCCCCTTCCCATTGACCCCACGCCTCTTACCACCCCCACCCCCAACCCCACCCCCACCTCCCCCACCACCACCTCCTCCTCCGTTCGACCTACCCCCCGCCCCTCCCCCGGCAGGAGCGGCACCACTAGCGCTCGCCGCGGCAGCCGCCGTCGCGGCTTTTTCGAGCGCGGGTCCTAGCGGAGCCTCCTTCCCCAGGTCCATGTCGAACGTATACGCATCTCCTGTAGAAAACGCAGCAACAAGAAAGCGTCGTCCCCCCTCAGGAACGAATCTGACGGCCGTAACGCGACCCTCGCAGAAAGCCCCGCTTTTGTTCAGCAAGGACACAAAAAAAGGCGCGTTCGTTGCGCTCGCGTCCATTACCGCGCACTCCCCCGACTTGTACCCCACCGCCACGATGCGGCCGGGGTTCGAGCCTCCTTTTCCCCTGCTACCCCCACCCCCCGAGCCTTTCCCATGCTCGGCACCCGCACCCGCAGCCGCTGCTGTTGCTCCTGTCGCTCTGTCTGCCACTTTTTCCGCCGCCACGTGACCTCGCCCTCCCGCGACGTCGTAATCCTTACCCCCCCTCCCGCCATTACCTCCGCTGCTACTGCTACCGCCATTAATACTGTCACTGCAGCCGCCGCCCGCGGACCCTCGCAAGCCCCGGTCAGGCGCAAACGCCTTCTCCCTCCTGCCCTCCGCAGTGACGCAATCAGCAGTCGCAGCAGTAGCGTCGTTCGAGGACGAAGACGGCGGCGAAGCATCCGCGTCCGCCCCCTCCCCCTTCCCTTCCCCCCTCCCCTCCCCCTTCCCGTGCCCCCCCCCCTCCCCCTTCGCTTTCCTAGTCCCCGCCCCCCCCGCTTCTCCGCGGTATGGTGGCGCCCCCTTCGATGGCCGATTTTCCCTCGCCTCCACCCTCGCACGCCCACCCGCCCACCCTCCTAAAAAGTCGTGGCAAGTCGGGCGCGCATAGAAGGTAACGCGTTCGTCACGTCGGCTGTGACGTACCTGGGCCAGGGGAGGTGGCGCAGGCACCGAATCTTTAAACCACCAGCCTGCCCCGCCGCCTTCGCAATCAGCTGCACCACCATCAGCAGCACCGCCATAAGCACCGCTATTACCCGCCCCCGGCATCACCCTGCCGTCGGTCCCAGCAGCGGCCATCGGTCTGCCAGGCGCCGACGTCCGCGGCGAGGGGTAACCGTTAACCCCGGAAGGTTTGCTAGCTCCGTCAGGCCGTTTCATGTAAGGGTTAGTGGTGGAGGGGGTGTCGGCGGGAGGCTCGTGGTCCTGGGGGGGGAGGCGGAACTGGCTGAACAGGAGGTTCTCGTCTAGGTTGCACATCATCCACATCTCCTCTTTTACATGAAGTGTGGGTCCGGAAGAGAACCTGGCGCAAAAAAAAACGAAAAGGAGAAGAGCCGGCGTAAGGGCACGAGAAAGAGGGTACAACAGTACAGAGATAAACCCGGCTAGCAGGGCGGGGTTACGGAAGGATTGTGCATCCTCAGCCGCCGGCAAAAGCGTAGAGCATCCCATCCCATCCCATCTCATCCCATCCCATCCCATCCCATCCCATCCCATCTCATCCTGTCCCATCCTATAATCCCGTCCTGTCCAATCCCATCTCATCCATTCTTATCTCAACCTATCCATCCCATCCTACGTGCCCATCCCATTTTATCCCATCCCATATCATCCTGTCTCATCCCATCCCATCCCATCCCATACCATCCTGTCCTATCCCATCCCATCCCATCTCATTTCGTCCCACCCCACCCTACTGATTACCACCCCATCCCACCCCACCCAATCCCATCCCATCCCATCCCAATCTGCAACCTATCTCCTTTAAATCCATCCCACCCTACTCTATTCCATCCCATCCCATCCCACCCTACCGCATCCCATTCCATCCCATTCCATTTCATATCAACGTATAACTTATCCCATGCCATCCCATGCCATCCCATCCCATCCCGTTTCATTTAATGTCATTTTATTTCATAAAATTTCATTCCATTTCATCCCATTTTATCATATCCCATCCCATCCCATGGTATGCCATCACAACGTACTCAACCATTCTACAATTTCAGAAACGATCCCACTCTAATACTACCGTCCAGCAATCTTTAAAGTAGCGCCCACGAACTCACTGGTCATCTTCCGATGGGCTGGCAGCACTCTCCTCCACCCCGCCTCGCTGCGAGTTACCGTTACCACGACCCCTATCTCCGCTTGCTCCAAACACGCCTCCGGGTTTTCCAACTCCTCGGGCATGCAGTGGAGCACAACGGGGAGGGGGTGAGACCTCCCCGAGGTAGCAATCCCAGCGCAGGACTGACAATTTCATCTCGCGGGGCACCTCTGCAGTGCGGTCGTTCGCTGGTCTGGCATCCTCGAGATACACGCACGCCTGCGCCAAAAAACAAGAACGACAGGTTGGTCGGGCGTAGATAAGAATGCTGAGTGGCAATGACCTTATTGCAATACGTAAAGTACCGTAGAGTACCGCTGGAAAAGGACGAAAGCCAACATAAACACGAACAGCACCTGCGGCAGCATCGTCAAAAAAATTGGCAAAATCCTGCTCAAAAATAAGCGGCGATTGCCGTCGTCGTATGCACCCTCCTTTCTGGGGCCAAGCCCCTTGGAATTAGTGAACTCGCGTCGGACGATTTTGGCAGAAGAAAAACGGTCAACCTTAACTTGTGAGTCGCTAGCGGATTCTTCCTTTGGTTCCAATTTCATTGCCACCGAAAATCGAATGAAGAATGACGATGCATGATTGGCTGCATGCTGTACGAACCAAAAACTTGTACCAAAAACGCTCTTCTTTCCTGGACACAAGGAGTACGAAATGCCGTAGACACCAATTGCCAGCGCTGGCGCAATTCGATGCGAGTCTACGATGGAAGAAAGGGGCGAAAGCTTATCGAGATAAATGTAAAGGCGTTTACCGTCGGGGGAGGGGGGAGAAGAGCCTGCTTGGTGACCCTGGATCTGACTTACGTCTAGAGACGCGAAAAACAAACAGAAGTAGTCGAACATGGTATAGATGGGATGAGCGGAACAAAACAAAAAAAAGGCGGTGAGTTTTTTTTTACTTCACGACTGCCTGGTAGTTTTATTCGGGTGGCGGAGTATAAGCCAACTAACTGACTTAGTCTTTAATAAGCGTGTTTGCGATGGGCCAACTTTGGTTGGGGGCGGAGCAGGGTAGGAAAACAGAAAATAATAGAATAATGATATTGAAACCGTCGAACGGGAAAATCCAAAGTCAACCCAAGCCACCCAAAAACCAGCGAAAGATAACGTTAGAAATGTGTTTTCGTCATGTACCTGCATGAACCATTTTACTTTTTTTTTTAACCGATTTTTTCGCGGGTTGGTATGGTTGGCCTTGGGTCATGACATTCTTCGGTTCCAATACCGTAGCTCCCAAAATACAGAACCAGAGGAGTTTTGGGGTCTCGCGTGCTGGAATTCAACCTGTGTCCAAAACCAGCACGAATAGGGCTCACGATGTGATGTATCGGTGTTTTATTGCGGAGAGCGGCCTGGTGTGAATCACACAAACCACCCAAACACACAGCGCTCGACTGACAACCAAAGCACACCCCATGCCAGTAGCTAGTCACAGCAACAGCTGCAGCAGCGAGACACGCACGCAGCAGCAGACGGCCACAAGGATGTGGGTCCTCTCTTCGAAGGTTCGAATCGGTGCTGGCATGCCACATCGGCAAAGGCGAGGAGAGCGGGGAAAGGGGGTGGTGCTGGGTGCTGAGGAGAGAGGTTGCCGAGATGGCCAGCTATAGCGACCAAGACGCACGAGGGTCATCGAACCGGGAATCATACTTACTCGCCGCGCACTGCTGCTGCGCGTTGCTGCTGCTGCGTGATTTGTTGCTCTGGAGCCTCGGCACAACCGTGCGGTACACAGGGTCGTAAATTTCGCGACCTAGCGTACGTGGAGGTCCAAACATGAAAATCCTCGTACCTAGCACGCGAATTCACACACACAGCTATGTGGCTATGTGGGAGTTGATTGACACAGAGCCACTGCCTTCTTGTATGCTCGATTCGACCTCGGATACGTAGGTCCTGGCCTCGCGCTGCTGCTACTGCTGCGTGCTTCGTCGCACAGACAGTTTGCTTAGCTGTGTAGCTAGCTGCTAGCTGCTGCTTGCTGCTGTTCGTTCGCTTGGCCAAGTGCAAAATACAGAAACACGAAAATGGTTCCTTTTGTTTTTCAGTACACCACATATCATGGGCCGTGGCCCGGGCTGGCCTGCGAAAAAGCGTTGGCCGTCTCATGGGCCGGGTGGACGTCGTCATCGTCGTAGCATCAGTACACCACCTATCATGAGCCGTGGCCCGGGCCGGCCCGTGGAAACACGTAGGCCGCCTAATGGGCTGGGCAGAGCGGCCCGAATAAAGCCAACATTTCATGGGCCGCGGCCCGGCCCGGCCCATCAAATTTCGAGTCGATGGGCCGCGACCGGGCCCGACCCATCAAACTTTCAATCATGGGCAGCTGCCCAGCCCAGCCCGGCCCGCTCCAAAGCATTTTCAAAACTTTCGGCCCGGCCCGGCCCGGCCCGGCCATCACATTTTCAAACTCTCGGCCCGGCCGGGTCCGACCCATGGCTCATCAAATTTTCAAAACTCTCTGCCCGGCCCGGCCCATGGCATGCCCTAGTTGTTTCATACTCGCCTGATTTATCTATGTCATATCATATCGTATCACGTCATGCGTACCGTAGTTACCACAATACCTAGGGCTGGGCCCTGGTCCAGTATGTACTGCCAGTAGTACTGTACTGGCAGTACTACTGTACTGGCTGAGGGGGATGCCAGGGTGCCAGTACTTTGACTATTTACGTAGGTCCTACAATAACGCCTCATTAAACAGCGAAAACCCATCAATATTCACCGCGTAAGAGCAGAGAGGGCCACGCAGAACAGCTAGAGAGCGGAGAGCTTCAAGAAACCTGTAACATGAACTCGATAAGGCGGCATTTTTTGGGTTTTTTTTTTGTCGGCGAAGAATCTGAGTAAACATCATGTTTGGAACAATACTGAATATTAATAGAGGTGTGCATGAACATTAACGTCTCTGAGACCGCGATATTGCAAGTTGTACGAGCGATTCTGTTTGGCACACGTCAGACATGGTTTTGAACCCATGTCCCACCTTTTTCTGTATCTAGGCTGCGTGCTGCAATGTGCCGTATTCCCGCATACTCCTGTCAATCATACGCTTCGCTCGATTTTGCTCCTCTTACATTTTTTCTTAGTCAACCTACCACCAAATTGCATTTAAAATATGGTCCAAAAACGACGTGTTGTTTAGCTCTAGTGAAGCCAAAACGCGTAAAAACGTGCCTCCGGCAGGGCGCCTCCATCGGGGCCCTCCGGGGGCGCCTCCGGCGAGCCCCCCTCACCAGCCGGGGGGAGGGGCGGGGTCACGGCTTCGCCGTGACCACCAGTGCACTGGTCGGGTCCAGTGTACTGGAATATGACGCAGCCAGTACACACTGTACTGGCTAGAGCTACCAGGGCCTAGCCCTAACAATACCACTAAATTGGTAATAAAGACAGCAGAATATTGTTGCCCTTGAGCGGGATGAAAGCCCCGAACACACAATTCGCGTTCGTCTTACGTCTTCCCAAATGCAACCATTCCCGGCTACTGGGGCTCTCGACTATTTTCCCGACCGAATTTTCGACTATGTTGTTCCCGACCGTTTTCCTGGCCATAAAACTACTTACAAATGTCCGTTTTCCTGAGCGGCCTCCTTTTTTTTCCTGTCACACACTAACTTTAAGATATCCAGACTGCTGAGCGGGCTCAGGTGGCTGAAACAGAGCTCCTCGGAGAGTTCTCACCTGGAAGACCCCGTGTTTGCACGCTGAAACCTGGCTTCTCTTTATTTTATTTTATTTTGTGTCAAGTATCACCATACCAGGTCCCAGCTGAGCTCAGCTAAGCTCAGTAGCGCACCGCAGTGCAAGCCCAGCATAGCAGCGCCGTGCGGTGCCGTGCGGTGCGGCACTGTGCGGTGCTGTGTGGTGCTGTGCCGTGCGGTGCTGCCTTGCCCTGCGGTGCGGTGCGGTGCTGTGCTGTGCCCTGCAGCGCTGCTGTGTTTTTCTTTCGAATACACATTACCAGGCATCCTGCGAAGCACCAGGTACCAGGTACCGGTATGGACGTGTGTACTCGTCTTTTTGCTTCCTTCATTGATTTTCCTCCCTCTCGGTTCTCTTCGTGCTTTTTTTTCGCTACGAACACCCGTACTGCCGATCAGAACGTGACACCGCCAACAAGCACACAGCACAGCACAGGGCAACCAGCTCTGCACAAGTAGCTCTTGGCATTATCAAATCGCTAGTTGAATCAAATCATAGGCCTCTTATTTCTGCCCCTTCATGGTTATACGCTTCCTTGCGCGAGCGTAGACGCCGCCCGCGGAGCGAAGCCCTTGTATCCCCGACCGATTTCCCGACTATACCCCCGGCCGTTTTCTCCACCAACATTCCCGACCGATTTCCCGACTCGTTCCTCAATCCCGTCCCGTCCCGTCCCACTAAAAAAAAATATACTCCCATCCCTTCGCGTCCACCAAATGGCTTCCCACCTTCCTGTCCCATTCCCATCCCGCGGTAAACGAACGGAGCCTGTACCTGTACCCATACCGTCCCTCAGGAAGACCCAAATACTGCAATTTCCAGCAATTTGCCGAAGGCATCGCGCGTGCCCCTGATATTTTCCAGGGATGTGCACGGAGTGAGAATATATCCGCGTAGCAGTTTTTTACGGAGGGGTTCGATCAAACCGCACCGCTCCGTGAGATTTGTAGCGGCGGATATCCGCCCCGTGACAACCCGTGACTTTTCCCACAAGCGAATATCCGACGCGCTCCGCTCCGTAGCGCATTAACAAAATCCGCTCCGCTCCGTGACATTTTCAAGGGCAGATATCCATCCGTGTTTCCCGACGTGCGGATATTCGCTCCGTGACAATAGGATAAAAAACCGCTCCGCCCCGTGCGGATTATAACTGCGCGGTTGAAACGGTGAAAAGCGGTTTTTCTACGGAGCGGGTCGACCCACTCCGTAGCATATCTCACGGATCAAACCGCTGAAAGTCACGGTGTTTCCACGGTCGAAATTGTTCAGAATGCCGGATAACGTACCGTAGAACGACTTGATATAACAGTGTATTCCTTGCATGGCGCCCATAGCGACGGCATCCATCCCCCGCCCCGCGTAAACAACGTAATACGAACAGGTGGTCGTTTTGTTGTGTTTTAATATTACACTGTTGTTCAGTTGGTTTCACGTTTCACTGCAGCTGTTGTTGACTTTGTTCATGGTGGAGAGCCGTGGTCCTGCGTCCGACGTAGCTGCTGTTGTGCGTCTGCTGCCCCGGCCCCCGTCACTCTCTGTGCTGTATGATCACCAAGTGTTCAAGTAGTCAATTTTCAACATTCTTATTTTTGTTTGTTTTCTCGAGGGACGCAACGTTTACTTCATGCTGTGCACCTTCTCCTTCATTTGTGCTCAGCGTTGGGCGCCACAAGGTTGCTCAACCACAAACGTCCGTTTTATCCGCCAGTACAACGTATCCTTTCGTACTTACTGGTATTTCCTGCGGATATCCGTATCATTTTCACGGTTGACCGTATCATTTTAACGGATAATTGCTACGGTGCACCGTGGGGAAATGCCTTAGTTTTGTGCGGTTCGCTCAATGGAGTGAGATGAACCGCTCCGTGAAAAAAAAGGTGCGACGGATATCCGCTCCGCAATAATCCGTGACATTTGTAGCGGCGGATATCCGCTCCGTGAAAATCCGTGATTTTCCCCGCAAGCGGATATCCGCTCCGTACGAACACACTCGAAAAAATCCGCTCCGCTCCGCAACACGTTCAAGGGCGGGTATCCGCTCCGCAACATGTTCAAGGGCGGGTATCCACTCCAAACTAATCCGTGGCTTTTCCCACGGGCGGACATCCGCTCCGCGAGATTTAAAAATATAAAAAACGCTCCGCAGAGCGCTTCTTACTCCGTACGAGTACACATCCCTGATATTTCCGACCAGGGCATTTCATGTCCTTGGATATTGCAGGATAAACTATCATGTTACAGCAGAGTAAGTAGTACACGACACCTATATAAATTTTAGGAAAACAGGGTGATAAGAAACGCAGGCTGAGATTTTCACGATATAAAATCAGGAGCCGTTACACTGAAAACAGGGTAGAACGCACCCTCTGTCAAATAAGAAACCTAGCCTCCTGGGTCAGCGTTTCTGTTTCTTATTTGGTGTTCTGTACCATGTACTCGTACGGTATGTCGATAATACTCGAGGGCATCAACAGCAGCGCATAGTACGCAGTAGTCCCAGCACCCAAAAGCCAACGAGCTTGGACGAGTTGCTCGAGAAATCTGCTTGGGAGTCTCTTCTCGAGCAATCCGTCTCGAGCCCGAAGTCCGGAGCCCTCAACAGAAACGTAAAACTGCGTGTCTTGACAATATGGAGACCGCACAGCAGTCGTAAGCAAGCATGAAATGACCGGTAAGTCACGGGTGTCTGTAGTCTGCTGCCTGCTTGCTGTACTTTGTACAGCATGGCACTGAAAACTACCAGGTACCATTAATAGTGTCGCCATTATCATATTAGACTATACAAGCAGTGTACCATGCACGCGCTGCTGCTACTCTCCTACACGAACGACATGCCATTCTTGTACGCGATCAGCAACGGCTGTATGATACAACCATACACAAAACTTTGGGTTTAGGTTGGTGGAAAATTCGTTGCGTGTGGCCACTCCAGAGGGCTCGATCGACACCAGACACGCGCTCGGGTGGGTGGACCCCAACCCTCCCAATGAACACAGCTACAGTAGCAACAGCAGCAGCGGCAGCAGCAAGGCTACGGGGGGGGGGGTGGGGTGATTTTGTTATGCAACTACCATCTACCGGCACCAGGTACCAGGTATGTAGTTTTGATGGGAAACATCGGGAGAACCGGAAAGATAGAAAAATGGTTCGCTGATTCTCGCACTTCTGCACAACGGCTTGCAGAAAATAAGTACCCTCTCACATCATCTGGAGGCAATGGGAGGAGGGGAGGAGACGAAACCTAGACAAGGGCCACAGAGCAACACAAGCAACGGAGAGTTTGCTGTCTTCTAGACCCTTGGCTATGGAATAACAGTATTATGGTCGACGAGGATGGTGTCGGTTTTGTAGCAAGGCAACTTTGCTTTGGTTGATGTCATGTTGGCGCATCATCGAGGCGGGGCTCCCACACAGGCTCGTGAAAATCGCATAGTATTTTTCGCATAAAAAACAGACGGAAAGGCAGTGAAAATCAAAGTGAAAACGTAAAACGAAATAAAGGAAATCCCCATTCAACTCAATTCCGCTTGCTTGCTTCGCTTGCTTGCCTTCAGGTTGTAGGTCTCCTTCTGACCGCTGCCATGATGAGTCCTGGCTTTGAAGGACGTCACCTCCTGCTGCTGTTCGGGCATGGGAGATGCCGTCGCTGCCTCGCCTGCTGCTCGCCGCCTCCCCTCCAGCTCCAATCCAAAATGCACGCAAGAGTCACAAGAATAATCGTCCGCTATTGTTGTTGAGCTCTTTGCTCTGATGCTTTCCCGACAACCAGCCTCCCATGAAGTTGCCAATCACTTCGACGAGCCGAACCTGGGGGCATCAAGCACCCATTTCCAACAGCTCGCAGATGGCGGCCGCCTAGGAAGTCACGTTAATAGCCGACCACCAGCAAATGATATCGCGAGTGTCCTCGTCGCGTGTACCTGGTAGCAAACAAAATGCACTTGCAAAAGCGGAGAGCAGCGAGAGAGGTTCGACAAGACGCATGGAACATGGAACAATACCACCCACAAAATAATGCGGCCCAATAACTATTGCTACGATGTAACCGTAAATAAAATCTTTGTTACCAATTGTTACCAATCTCGACATCTTGTGGTTTAGTCGATACGGGTTTTTAAGTTTTAACGGTGCGTGTTAGTATGCTGTATAACGATGAGCTGCTGTAGTACCCAATTACCTACGATACGAGTGCTGCTGTAGACTCAAACTACTGTATAAGTTTCAATAGCTCCTCGCACGGGCATGTACATACCTGGTATCCTTTTGTGTGGTAAGGTGTAACTCGGGCTGCATGCTGCGAGTAACATAATAATGAGCTGTATGCAGATTAGGTCACAGGTTGTTGGTTTCGATATCCAACTTCTTCTCTGTCATTTACCCAAGCATCGCCACCACCACCCACCGACGCGCTACCTGGACATTCTTCCTACGAACCCGAGCTGCTGGTGGCGGCGAAGGGTATAGGGTTAGCTACCTTGCCCATCTGGAAATGCACCTACCGCTCATCTGTACGACTTCACGCCTGCACCCTGCACGTTTGCACCAGCCACGACCCGACGATTCGGATCCCAAAGACCAGCAGCTTCCCGACAACCAACTCTACTTACCTACGCCTTCTTGTGTTGCAGCAATACAGCTAAACACTAACTCTAATTATACCTTCTTGTGTTGCAGCAAAACAGCTAAACACAGCTATTAATATCTTAGCTGTTGTTGTAAGTCTGTCTCTAACACGGCGAACAAGCAGCAGCACAAGGCGCAACAAGAACAACTAATGCCTTCGATAGCCGCCTTCATCCAAGGCCTTCTGACGGAAGACATGTACGCCACGGGGATGATTGAAAAGATGGACGAGAGGTGCGTGGGGTGGAAGATTACACGTATACCAGGTATGTACACTGTAGTATTAGCGCAATTATGTCACGAGACAGCAGCACCGTCAGCACCACCACGACAATGTAATGGCAATAATGGTTGCTGAATTTGCTTTGACTGGCACTAAACTACTAGGTTTTACGGCGGACTACAGTGTGAAACACTCGGCCCCATACACCCTATACGCCCTATACACCCACGCTTTCCCTTGGTTGAAATACGTCAGCCAGGAGGCATAACCTCCATCCTCCCTTGACAGACAGCGAAGTTGCCTTGACTGACATCAAACTATTAATACTACCGGTAGGGGTTTGTGTGGAATATCCGACTAGTCTATACACCCTTGGTACATACCGCACAATTTCCCTTGCTTGGCATGCATCCTGGCATCCTTGTATTGGCGAACGAAGGGGACACAGGAAGCTTCCGCGTTTCCTAGCTGTGGTTGCAGTCCGGGAGAAAGCAGCATGCGCAGAGCAACTACTGCTAGTGCTGTTGTCTGGGTCAGTGTTCGTGCGAGGTCAAGCCGTGATGCCGATACCGTTCAATCGTCGAAGGAACATTGTCGCGGTTGATTATAATGTACATATAAGTGAGTCTTATATCCTCACGAGCAACACCCAGAAACTCCCAAAGAATCATGCAAGCATGTTGGGTGTTTATGCGTGCTTGAAGTTGGTTGAGTCCCCCGAGCTTTGATTGACCCCGGACGCAATATGACGACCATGTTGTCTTTTGGCACTGTAATTGCACGAAGTGGTGGCCGTCTGCGATAACACCCGGGGGTTTCTTCGGAATGGCCCTATCCGATCGTGGAGAGAAAACTCGTGGAGGTCAACGATAGGGAAGAAATTCTCGGGGGGAGCGTACTCGTACGAGCCCTGGTAGGCCGGTAGGACGGTAGCGAGCGAAACTGTGTCAAACATGTCGTAAAAACATAGCCGAACTATGTAGACGGACAGCAGTGTGGGGGGCGAACAGGGGGCGAACTACATATACAGCAGTGTGGGGGGTGGAATGTATTTAGGCCTTGGTGTGGGGAGAGCGGATTTTAATACTCCGTATTTCGTTTGGTACTAATTCGAAACCTTATTTGATCAACACCTTCGTCGGAGACGATATACACCAACGCATGGTAGGTAATACATAGGGGGGAAGGTGACATTTAGTCAAAATTCATATTGTTTCAATAAGACATTCATCATTTTTGATAGGAGAGGGAGACGATACAACACATTACGCGGGGGTGGTGAAAATGATGTAGTTCATACTATTCAGAATTCAAAACATTCCCCATTTCCATGTTGTCAAGGGAGACGATACATTGTATCATTGTTAGTTGGTTGACTTGCGTTAAGGTATTAAACCACTGTGAGTTCACGCGCATGTTCGAGTCCAGTCGACGAAGCTATTTGCTAAGGTATCGGATACCAGAAGGTATTGGCCCGTGCGACTATTGATACTCGTAAAAGGTTAAATAATTGCCTACCCAAACAAGGTCTTGAACACTTGACGTCAGCGCCTGACGCTATGATTCTTCCTAAAAAAATAGTCTTCGTCGTGCATGTCGTCGTGCCTGGACCAGGATATCAGAATTGAACACTGGCCAGCTGCGGCTCCTTGTTCGCCATTGCGAGACGAAGGTGCTCGGGCTGACCAACAAAACAGTCCTCGGTGCGTACACGAAGCTTCTCCAAACGGCAACGGTTGAGACCGACAAACGATACGAGGAAGAGGTACGAAGCAGCAGAGAATACGACACGACGGTCAACCTTAATTACCGTCGCCGCACTACTAATAGTACACAGTAGAGGTCCCTCCATAGAGCCGGCTAAGTAGTGTCGGTTGCCCGCTATGATGCTGGTGGAATCGGTTGGCCAGATGGGAACGATGGGTAGTGCCAGTATGCCGAGTAGTGCCGGTTGCCGCTATAGTACCGTTATTTCCCTCTACAGTGCACATACCAGCACTATAGAGGGATGACTACCGTAACGTATAGACGGGGAGTCTCTGGTAGGCGACCATCTTGGTGACGGAATCACCGACCGCATGAAGTGCGTACGCGTACTCGTCGCGACAGCGGCTGAGGAATTGGGAGTGGAGAGAGATCTTGAAATCGACTTTCGAACTCGGCCGTGATACGACGAGTGCATTGTGCGTCGATATAATATGCCCAGATCGCAAGGACATGGTCGCGGTGAATCACCGAAATGGTAGTGTCCCCCGGCAACAAGCGCCTACTAAAAAACTTGAAACTATCGACTTGATATCATCGATTGCTTGTCATTCGCAAACGTGAACCCCGGTGAAAATGCTACTTTCTCGGTGATCTGTGATTTCAAACTCCGCGGCGAGCCCGCTGACACGTGGCGGTAACCGACATTTACCGCACGGTACTCGCTTCTTCTAGTCGCAACAGAGCGGCGCCGCAACTACAGTGCTTTAGTTCGCCGACGAAGTATGGCATTCTTTTTCTACCAGTACAATCGTGGTCCCTCAATAGTGCGGTACCCTTTAGTGCAAGCCCCTAGCTTAGTGCGGCGAAATATTCTTGTAACGACCTCGTCCTACAGAATACAGCATTATTCATACACCATTAACACCAATGATTAATACCATCCCGGGATAATTCAGGCCTCGGATTAATGCGGGTATTGTCGTCTGCCAGAGCACTGCACTAACGCGGGACCCCGACTTTATGG
This sequence comes from Undaria pinnatifida, assembly GCA_012845835.1. NCBI lineage: Eukaryota > Phaeophyceae > Laminariales > Alariaceae > Undaria > Undaria pinnatifida. Next base: position 14,697,412 of record JABAKD010000029.1, read on the forward strand.
TCATACGCGTGTATTAAATAAGGTGCGCGGGGAGAGGGAAAGACTGCGCCAGCTAAAGGCCTCGCACGCAGGAGTGAACGCGAAAGCTTGGGACACCTCGCACGCCAGCCTCGACAGAGAACTGGCCAAGTTTCAAAGATTTCTCAAGAAGAAGGCCCGCCGTGTCGCGGAAGAGGAGGTCATGCAGGTACTAGGTATTTTGGTACTCATGCAGGGTGAGCAAAAGGAAAACAACGATCGATTGCGATATTTCCAGGCATCTACGAATAGCATGCAGCATTGCGAACTTCACTATGCTGCTGCACGCGTGTCGCACAGCTCCTTAGATTGCAGTCCAGACACCCCCCCCCCCCCCCCACGATCCGTCCTGTCGCGGCACAACTTCCTAAACCCTCACAGTTTTCGCCGCGCCACGCCGAGCAAAAAACTCATCTGTCACGCCACGGACCATGTTGTCGGTTTCGCTCTCCCCATGGCATGGTTAAGGCTCTTAAGCCTCCTAGTACTGCACCCACGTTTTTTCCGGAACCTTCTACTCGTTGGAACCAGCGCACAGGGTGATTGTGTGCAGTAACGAAAGGGTTAACCCTCTCCCCGAACCGTGCTGCCGCGGCCACCCCCCCCCCCGTAACTTGGTCCTCTGGACAAGCGCAGGAAGAGATGGAGAAGCTTCAATGCCAGCTTCTAGCCTTGCCTGCACGCCGGGCGGACGCGGACAACAAGCGCCATTTTTGGTGGGCGGTCGGTGCCACCCTTGTCGCCATCGTCGGACCAATCCTTTTGCTTACCCTGTTCTCCGTGGGGGCTTGGGTCGCGTTCGGGTCATTCTTGGGGCTGTGTGTACTCGCTGCGGTGTGCTTGTTTGTGGGCATGTTGCGGGGGATGGTGGCGGTTCCGGTATTGGACGATGACGTAATCGAGAGCGAGACAAGAAAAAGAGCCAAGGATAAGCTTAATGTGAGTGCGTAGAAGATAAGACGCTCGTGAAAAAATAACTCTGAGCAGATGTCCCAGCGAGGGTTCGATGTTGCCAGCCATAATATGGTGGGCAGAAGCTAAGACGGTCGTTAAAATAGCACTGAACAACGGCCGCAGGGAGCGATCGACACCGCCAGACGTACACCACAGCGCGTAGAAGATAAGGCGCTCGCAAAAACATAACGCTAAACAAAGGTCCCAGCGAGCGATCGACATTCCACCAGACATTCCCATCCTCTCACAGGCATAATACCATACAGGCCCACATACGTCGACAGAGCCATAATGCATCGATAGAGGGTACTGTACCTATTGTTGCAAAAAAAAAACTGTCTCTGACCAACGTGAATCCTCAACCAAGAGAAAGTCCAATATCCAACATCGTGGGCCTCTCGTCAGTGTTTAAGGTGCTATTCGTCGTTTAACTAAGCCGTCGCGCCCTCTTCATTGTTACTATCGTACCTGCATGAACAGAGTACCATACTTCATCGGGTTGGAAGAGTCATTTTCCACTGCCCGGCGGGCCGCCTCCGCGCGCTCTTGCCTACGCTTCTTGTCACCGACCGCCGTCGACCGAGACAGTTCCTTAGCGTGCAGGACGCTTTCTTTCTGGCATGTGATCCTGTCGCTAGCGATTCGGGTCCGCTTCATCGATATACACATTTTTAGATACACGATAACCGTTGAGCTATCTATGCAGTCAACGCTGGATGGTGCATATCTAATGTAAACGCACCCCGAGGTCCATCTGGGGGCTAAGCTAGGACCTCCGATCTACTCAGGCGTTGCAATTCCTTTCAGTCGGCGCTGCCGCAAACAGGCGGGATTATGACGGATTATGACGGATTATGACGGATTATGACGGATTATGACGGATTATGACGGATTATGACGGATTATGACGGATTATGACGGATTATGACGCTTCTTCTTCCCTGTAAATGTGGACCCTGACGTCCAGGTGTCTAAATGCGTACATTTCATCAAAACAAGACAGACGAGAGAGAGAAGGACGTCGAGGGGATTTGAAGCCCTGATTGTGCTCTTATTAGAGATACAAGTACATGAGTCAGCGCTGACTGCGTAGCTCAGTGGCTATGGTGTATGTCTAATAAGCACCGACAAATTTTTTTCGAGGGACTTGGGCTTCATCGATAACAGCAACCAAATTATTCAGATGGTTGGGAAAAGTTCAGAGGTATGCTGTCATAGGAGCTTGTCGCTAACGAAGCGGAGGGATCATCTTCTGGGATATCCTCGCGGGTTTTACTACTGATATGCAGGCGTGCATGATTCATCGATAACATCGACAAAATTCTCCGTACGAGAGAGGGTCTACGTCTTCCACTTGAGCCTCAGAGAGACGTTCATCTAGCCACCGTACTTGTCATGTCATGAGGTACGTCGGGGAAAACAAAAAGTGGCACCATGCGCCAACATCCATGAATAAAACGCATTGCCACGTGGGATTATAGGTTGTGAGAGACACCTGCCCACACAACCAAACACGTCAGTTGGCGGCACTCTTGACCGTTGACGAGCAGCCGTCAAGCCCTACACTAAAACTAGTGTATTGAGTCGAAAGAGGCACGGACGGGCGAAAACGAGACCGTTAACCGACACATTTGCGCACAACCGCGAACACGTTGTTAATGCAATTGCAGGACTATCGTGCAGAGGTGCGGCGGAACTACGAGGCCACCGAGCAGATATTTGCCGCGGACATGAAGTGGCGAGATGATTGGTTGAAGGATCGAAAGAAAGAACGGCGAAAAGAACGCCGGGCGGCCAGACGTGACCAGCCCGGGAACGGTGACGTACGCACATCCCCGACAGAAGAACAACCGGCAGACCTATTAGCAGGAGACTCCAGCGCCACAGTTGACGTTGAAAAAGGTGGGAGACTACCGTCCGAAGGGGGCGCGGTCGACGTGGGAGGGGGCGGTAGAACATCGGGACTAGGGCCGGTGGAGGGTGCAGTCGACGTGGAAAGGGACGAACTAAACTCGAGACTGCCTCCCATGGGGAGCGGGGTCGATGTGGAAGAAGGCGGAATAACCTCGGAACTGCTGCCCGCGGTGACCGGACAGACAGAGCTTGATTCTAATGCAGGAGCAGGTTATAGCGAAGGGCTAGCCGTTTCTAGCACCGGAGAAGCAATCAGCCACCAAAGTGGAGAATTTGTGTCGAGAACCGGGGCGGGGGTTGGAACAAAAAGTGGAGAAGTGGCGCCCAACGCTCCGACGCTCTCGTCGAGCGGCCAGGATTTTGGGCTCAGAGGAGAGGAGGGGACGGGGGATGTCGATTCGCCGCAAGACGAAACAAGGGGCCCATGCCAGGGATCTTGTCTAGCAGGGAATATAAAGGGATCGGAGGACGACTAGGTATCGGAAGGAGGTCAGCCGAGCGTATCCGCGGGGACGATGGTCCGACAACAGCTGTCGCTTGGACAGGACGTATAACACGTGGAGGGGGCAGCAGTAGTGTTTCGTTCGGAAGAGAAGGGCGAGGCCGCCGCGTAGCGACGCCGTTCGTTTGCTGTCTTTCGGTAGGCTTCGACAGGTGTGGTTGGTTGTCATTCACGTTTTCAATTCATGACCGGAAAGCGTTTGGACGTTCGGTTGGCTTTGACAGGTGCGGTTGGTTGTCGTTCACGCTTTCATTCACGCTTTCAATTCGTGACCGGAAAGCGTTTAGATTTCTGGTCCACAAGTGATTACGGCAGGGACGCTGGTGCCAAAATCAGCAGCCCCCCCGGCCACCATTCGGAGGGGGAGGGGAAGGGGGTGTAGAGAAAGCCCACAAACGAGGAACGCGTGTCTACCTTGGCGACGGAAACTTCTCCGCGGTTGCCAAATAAAAGAAAAGAGAGATACAGACTTGTATACGTGGACTACTCTCTCGTGAGGCTTGTTTACAAGCATTACTGTGGGCGGTCATACGGATTTCAGCAGCTCCGGGCTGCGGTAGAGGGTTGCGATTTTGTGAGCCCAACCCTTTCGCTCTGACCGGTCTCTTCGACTGAGAAGCTACCTGGCACATGGCACATGGGAGCGTGTATAGGGCTTAGCTCCCGTATGTTTTTAAAGTTAGTTGTTGAGTGAGATACAGACCTCCAAAGGTGAAGAGCCCCAGAACACCTTGGCGACAAACGCCTTTATCCTGCGACGCGTGGTCGTTTGAGGGGTATGCTCCCCCCCCCGTAAACCCTTGGGGGGGGGACGTGTATAGCGACCAAACAAACGACAATTGCGACATTTTTAAGCGCGTCTGCTGACATTAGTAGCGTGAGCTCACCGCACTGCTGGTAGGATCACGCTGCGCCCGTCCCGTACAAGTATCTGCACTGTTGTCGTTTGGACACCAACTTTATCACCGCTAACCAGCAGCTGTGGCCGGTACTGAAATCGTCAGTTTTCGTCGTCAATTTTTCCATCTCAAGTCTCGAAGAGGTTAAGGCCACTCCTACCCCGTTTAATTTGTGCTGCGCCTGCCGAACACAGTAAATGCAGTGAGAAGGTGCACTATATATCTATCATCACTGTTATGCTGCGGGTGGCAGTCTCTTCAGAAAAACCACTGCCAGATGAACCTAGGTTCCAACCAAACACTCAACACCGTCGATCTTCAGGGAATCTAGACCCCCCCCCCGCCCCCACAACACCGTCGACCCCGATCCCCCACGTCAACAACGGCGGCGTGCTGCAACCTGGGTACACCAGAAGAAAAGAAAAATCCTCCTCACGTGAGAAGCTCTAGCAACTCACACAACAACCTATCTGGGCAAACAAGGTATACCCCGAACCCGATCACAACCCCATGGACTAGGCATACAACCAAAAACACACACACGTAGGATTCCGGCGACAAATATGGAAACTCACCCAACGAGCTATCTGGGAAAATAAGGAATACGCTTAGTAACCTGATGCCAACAACACGGCCTAGGCATACCACCAAACAAAACACACACAGAAATACTGCAGGATTACAGCGACATTGGAGAGTCCTTCAGTGGAAGAGTCCCGCCCGCCCCAGTAATTGATTTGGCCGAAAAGCGCTACCCCTATGGTAGCACGCGACAACGACCATTGTCCAAATCCTCTTCCCATACTAATTCCAAGTAATTTCCCCAAAAAACGGGTTTCCAGTTGTAAAAGCGTTAATCGCGTCATCGCCGCAAACTTTCAATCGGCGTGCCACGCCGAGCCGAGCTCCCAAACCTCAGGTGGTTAGGCACCAACAGCCTCTGCATCCCAGCTACAAGCTCATCCACGCCAGAAGCAGCCTCGTCTCCCTCGGCATGCCCTTTCCCGACCCAGCCCCCCCCGCTCGGCCTCGGCCCCGACGCAGCAACCCCGCACCCCTGTCCTTTCTTAACTTCGAACCCCCGTAGGCCACCGCCCTCGGTATCTTCAGCGTCGTGCCTGAACCTGCACTCGCCTCCAGCCCGGCATCCTGTGGCGGTGCGCCAGAATTTGCACGCCTTTGGAATTTTGGGCGGTTCGTTTTTTCTGGATTTTCTCGGCAAACCGTCCACATCAACCTCCAAACTAGCGCCTTCCGTAGCGCTTCCCACCTCTATTTCTAAATCCATATCCCCGTCTAGGGCAGGCCTCCTTGGGTTTCCTCGCCGTGCCACCGAGGTCGTGCTGCCTAGGCCCGGCGTCAGTGCCCGCGGCTGCGGTCGTTCATAATATAGAGGGTTTGCTGTCGATCTCGGCCCGACACCACCCTGTGGCTCTCCATCACTCATGCTCTCCGTGTCCTCGACACCTGATGCAGTGGCGTCTCCGTTCCCCTCGGTCGGCGAGGCTTTGTTGTTCGCGTCTTTCGGCCTCCCCCGGCCAGGTCTAGACTTGCGGTGGGCGTTGGTGTTATCGAGGCCCAACTCTGTGGCGGCTCTGTCGGCTCCCCTGCCCTCCATCCTGCGAACGCGCGATTTTTTTTTCGCGTGTGGTGGTCTGCGCGAGTACATCAATAGGCCGTGGGGGCGGGGGAGGGAGGCGTTAGATCTCGTTGCCCAGCCTTCGCGAATCGGTTTGGTTCGTTCGTCACGCGTTGTGCCACTCGCTCTGCAAACAAACCCAATACGAGGTTGCCATGCGCATACAGCACAGGGCACACACCAAGAGAACAAGCAACGAGAAAACAGGTTGAGACTTACAGGAAAATAAGAAATTCGGGAGGCGTTATACTGAAGTTATTGTACAAGGCAGATATTATCTCGTATCAAATAATAATGCCAGCCCGAGCCAGCTTTCCTGTTCCCTTATAGGTATCTTGGCCTGTTTGCGTAGGCCAAGTTGAATTAATTTGACGTTCGATAGACACGGCCGCGCCCATGGCGCGTACGCCACCAATGCGTGAAAAACAGGTGAGGCGGTCGGTGCTGCCCTCTATCCTCTTCCCTACCGCAAAATATGCATAACTCTAACTTCGCATTAGGTTGTGCCCAAAACGTGATACAAGTTGCAGATGAACGAGCGAAGAAACGGAATAAGCTGCCGTTTCATTTCCGAAAAATACGATCGTACGCGTCCAAAAATAATTTGTCTTGCGCGCACAGCGCCTTCATGAAGGCGCTTGCCTTCGCTCGCTTCTCTGGTGTGTGCGGTATCAACAACTTTGGACGTACAGCAGTGTAACGACGTGACTAAAACGGCACGGCATCTCTCCCCACGACAGGTAGGCGGGTAGGTGGGTGGGTGGTTGGAGTGATCTTGTTCTTGTCCTGTGGGCGGATTGGTCTTGTTCTTGTCGTATGCGACCCTTTCGCGGAGTATCTTCACGATTGACGACGCAATAAAAACAATGGGACACCAGCACGCTACGAGGGTTGAACTTTGTACCTCGACGAAAAAAACACAAGAAGAAATATAAACGGTAGCAACAGTACTTTATCAACGTTTCCGCCAAAAAAGTAGAAACTCTCAGAAACAACGCGACAATATATAAAAGCAGCAGCAGCAGCAACAGCAGCAGCAGCAGCGGCGGCGGCATCGCACCAGATACCTGTTAAAATCGAAGCTCTTCGGGTAGCGGTGAACCCCCACGAGATGCCCGTGCCGTTTCTTAGAGGACTCGAACGCATCCGGGCAGCCCTCCACCAGGCACACGTACATCGGCCTTCGCTCTGCCATAGCCTTGAAGAAGGAGTCGTGCAACTCGCTCAGGTGCAGGTCCAGGAGACGGTGAGTCGGAAAGCTGCAACCGCATGTGTTGCACACGTTTCGATGGGACGTCTCATAATGTGCCTCGTGCTGTGACCGTGCATCAGGACGTTACACAAGGGTCACCGAGGGAGTTGATACATAAGGCGGTCGCGGGAACATGGGGTCACGCGGAAAATCGACAGGGAAGGGATGCGGCGTTAAGTTCATCTAAAATATTGCCTTATGCTTGCAGATAATATTTATTGTGTGCACATGGAGAGGAAGATGCAAATCAGAAGGTACCCAGCGTTAAGTTTGTTCGTGCTGACATCTTACCATGTGCCTCGTATGGATAAAAAACATGCGTACATGGAAAAGGAAGGTACGCAGCAGCACAGGCGAGTGGGCGATAGCGCAAGCTCTGCTTGCGAGTAGTGTCTAACGTCGCATAATATAATACTGATACCACTTTTACGAGCAGTGTCAACTTAGATGCTGAACCCTTTGGTTCTGCTGTTGTGTTAGCCCGCGGGTCTGCAGAACGAAACCGTACTCGGCAACCTTGTACGTACACGCCATATGCTCCTCCAAGTACACTGCCTGCTGTGGAGTGCTGTGCTGGAGGCCACCCTCCTGCTGCGCATTACAGCAGCAATGCAGCAGCAACTGGTACAACATAAGCTACAACATAAGCAGTACAGCAGCCTCTCTCATCTTCCGACGTGTGTTTATCCTCGTACACTCGCTTCCTACGTACTGGAATTTTCTATTGTGACAATGCGCTTCGAGTATAGTTACAGAGTACCGCTGCGAGTGTCGCTGCGACAACGTTAGCTGCGTGGGTGCAAATTCACAACTGATCCTCGCCTGGTCTCGCACTCTTCTTGAGTTACTAAACAAGTACCAGGTATCGAGATGAGCGGCTAGAGGGGGCAGGGCAAGGATAACACGGGGGTACGACGAATATTCGTTATTGTTGGCTGTCGGATGCATTGTTTAACGCTTTTACTCTTCCTGGTCTTCATTGTCCGCTGTTCCGTCATCAAATCGATTGGACTGATCAGATTGATCAAATGGATTGTTGACACCAACGCTGCCCATTGTCGGAAGGCAACCGAAGTAATAAATCGTCACGAGTACCGCTGGGAGTATGTCTATGACAACCGATTCGAATGCGGTAGCTGTGGGTAAAAAAGGTATCTGGCTCCGAGGGAATAGATAGGGTACCGGTAGTCTAGTCCTAACGTTACAGTGGGAGTGCCACATGAGGTTGGTGGGTCTCCAAATGACGATATCCGCACTCAAGTGGGACCCCGCATTAATCCCGCTTGAGTGCGGTACCGCACCCAAGTGGGATATACTGGGAAGCAACATACCAGTGGTATAGCGATCTACCCTGCGTGGTGCGGGGGCCGCACTAACGTGGGTGTGCGCTATTCAGGCACAGCAGTAATGATGCAACACTGCTGTATAGCAGTAGTATACTTAAGAGAAACGTTGGTTTGTTGACAACTTATCTAGGTGTCCACTACCAGTGCACTGCTGCACAAAATCACCGCCAGTCCGCACTGCCGCAGTGTTTAAAGCGCTCGGCTGCAAAACACACGCATGCATCCGTCCCCACGCATGGCTAGCTCGAATGTAAAGTGCAACCTGTGGACAGTGGAGCACCAGAGAGTGTGTAGTGTTGTTGGTAAGACGCGACAGTTGATCTTCTTGTTGGTGATTGACTGTTGAGGATCTGAGGTGGTGTGTGGACGTTATCTAGATCTGAAGACAATTACTGTAGTAGGGGTTTCTACTTATCCTCTTCTGGATTCTGATATAGGGATTCGGGGATGAAGTTAAGATCGCTTGTTTTCTTGTGTTCGGAGCTAATACAACAACTTATCTCTCCTTTCCTAGCACCTGAATGGTGCTGACCAGCCCCCCTCAGGCCAAGGGGGGACACTTTCTGGTCAGTAGACCTTGCCTAGCTTAGGCGTGTCTACAATTATCGATAATTCAGGTTAAGCGCACCGACGTTAGTCAGGGATTTTTTCTGGTACGATTGCGACAGCGGCAAGCAGGTGTGGATTGGGCCGCGTTTCGGCAGGAAGCCCTCTGACCCGATGAGGGCGGTGTCCATATGCTGCCTCAGGACCCCGAACGAGGTCTGCTGTGGTCGTACGAGGGGCCGCTAGAGGCGATGTCCCAGCATCGCACCCGGCGTGCAGGGTCTGCAGCAGCAGGCTCCACATCTGATGATGGCGAGGTTCGAATCGGGTTGATTCACTTGGTTCTGTGAAATCTCGCAGTATAGGCACGATTTTGATCCGCTGAAGGTTCAACTCGGGCAGCAAAGACACACCCGCCGATCACGAGGGCTCAAGGCTTTCGGGGGGCATGCTGGCGAGGTGAACACACTGAAATGCGGTGATTCAGCGGTGCCGACTGCGGGCTGTCGCGTCGCGCGTCCCGAGGGGGAAGGCGCGACATTACGTGCGAAGCGTGTGATTGTGCCCAACGCGGCGAGATCAATCTCCCCACCGCCCGCGCACGTCTTGATTTTGAGGTGTGAGTTTGATTTGTTTTTGAAGAAGCTGCTGTACCTGTAGTCTAGTCTAGTTGTCGCGTGCTTTGTCGCGTCGTGTGTTTGAGCTATTAATAGGGGCAAGTGTGCTTCGTGCTTTGCTTGTTAAAATCATACCCCGTCTAGGTTTGTGTTGTGTTGATTGCCCATACAGCAGTATGTGGCACAATACAACGCGTGCTTTGCGACTGGTGTCAATCTGGTTTGAGTGCTTGTGTGTAGCAGAATAATCTTGTCGCGAAAATTAATGCATTATGCTGCGAGTACATGCTGCATGCCTCTGTACAGAGCGAGAGTCTCGTCGTAGCTGCTGAAGGTTTATTGAAAAGGGGGGTTATTGAATGCGTGGTGCATGCCGATGGCCTCTGCACGAGAACAAATATGTCCACGTATTGCCGCAAAGAACCTGGTACTTGCTTTCCCCGCTGCATATGGACGAGTCAGCCTGAAGGAGCTCGTGTTCAAATCGTATGAAACCGTAATTTGCGTTCGAAGATTTATACACACACATGTGCATTAGCATATCGTTTTCACTCACAGGGTTGAAGCGAGCGCGTGGGGTTTCGTGGCGCGTCCGCAAATCGGATGCAAAACCTATACTGGTATTGCCGTGCGCCGTTATATTGAGTGATTTTCCACACTCATTTAGTGCAGAGTGAAGTATGCACGGAGTGTGTTCTGCACCGTGCAGGAAACGAAACGAAACGTTGATTGTGTTTGACGGATTAGCGTGTTTCTTGGGCAGACTTGCGTTGTTTCTAATGAACAGACAGGAGCAGTATGAGAGTCTATCGCTATGTGCATTCCGATGCATTCTTAGTGAAAAATTAAGGAACCTTTCCAGTTGAAGGAAACTGCTTAGGGGCCAACCGTTTAGCAACAGAACCCGATGTTCAAGTTTGCTATACAGTAGTGGTACATATGTGCTTGTTGTGTGTACGAGTAGTAGACATTTGTGTCTTCCGTATTTTGTTGTATTGGTCACTTTGGTAGGGTCATTTGTGCCATCTGTTTTTGGGCGCATGAGACGAATGTCTCGTTCTGTCGTAGTACAATGAGGGTGCTCATGTATCGTTGCTGTTTTTTGTCTCCAAACAAGCGAGGCTTGCTGAATGCGGAATGCATGTTCGCGTGATGAGGTTGAATGCGTATGAGGACAAACCTGAAGCATCAATGTGGTATTACGCTGTAATTTTCTGCGGTTTCCGCATGACTTTGAGCGAAAATCGTCTTGGAATGTTCTTACGGTGTTATTTTGCTGATTGCATGAGTTGTGGTATAATTGTGGATGAAAGCGGATGATACTATTAATATTCGTCTAGTCGTAAAAGGGTTTATACGATGTTTATCTTTTGGTCGGCGGATGTTTATTTGGGTTTCCGTTTGGCTTGCCACTTTTACAAGTATGTTTTGTGAAGTTTGCGTGTGAAAATATATACGAATTAAGGTACCTGGTAGTGTTTATTGGTGATATTGCTATGTTTTAATGCATGATTTGTCCCTGGTGATCATGTGTGCATGTTTTTGTGAAGTATTGCAATGTTTCATGGCTCGTAATCATTGGGTATGGTATCTAGATGTATGTGGTCGTTTATCATTCAAAAACGACGTGTATGTTTTCTTTGCTGTTTTTGTGTAGCTGGTGCTCACTTTTGATCAAAGCTTGTTCATGAACTACTTTGAGTAGGAACGCGCTTTTGGGGGCATTGTGGACAGTGGAGCACCAGAGAGTGTGTAGTGTTGTTGGTAAGACGCGACAGTTGATCTTCTTGTTGGTGATTGACTGTTGAGGATCTGAGGTGGTGTGTGGACGTTATCTAGATCTGAAGACAATTACTGTAGTAGGGGTTTCTACTTATCCTCTTCTGGATTCTGATATAGGGATTCGGGGATGAAGTTAAGATCGCTTGTTTTCTTGTGTTCGGAGCTAATACAACAACTTATCTCTCCTTTCCTAGCACCTGAATGGTGCTGACCAGCCCCCCTCAGGCCAAGGGGGGACACTTTCTGGTCAGTAGACCTTGCCTAGCTTAGGCGTGTCTACAAACCGTACCACAGCAGTGTATCGTAGGAGGACCACGCTCAATCATTGATTGATCGACGGCACCATCCACTACACTGAATTTCAGCTGGCAAAACTCATCATGGGCTCCCGGACTCACGAATCATCTGCCTGCGGCGCTTGTTTGGAAACATACGTTTTCATTAACGGCACCCTGGCCCTTCTGCAAATGGTATGCGGCCTCGTCATGGTTATATGAGTGTGCGAACTCTGGCAGGAACCGCAGTACGACGAAACTTGCGCCTAGGACGGCGGCCCGGCTACACCCTGACATCCGCGCTTTCAACATCACTGTCCCCGCTCTCGCTATCCAAAAGCATTATCTTCCAATAACGGCAGTCACTATGTTTCCCCATCATTACGCCTTGCTCATCCACAAGCCGCCGTCCAGAAGCAGAGCTTCTACTACATCCTCGTACGTAGTAATAATATTTTTTCAAAATACGAGTAGTGATACGGAGGCATGGAGGTCTCGCTTGAGTGCAAGAGGGATGAAGTTCTCAAGGGATTTTTCACCACACTTGACCCCTAGAGAGCCCCAAAACCCCACCCTATACTAAATCCAAGTAATTTTGTCCCCAAAAACGGGTTTCCAGTCGTGAAGGCGTTAAGTGGGTCCCCGCACTTGGAGGTACCGCACTCTAGTTGGACCCCCACTGTACCTCGTAGTGCGCCAGGCAGCAGGTAGTACACCCTTCGTACGAGTACCTTGTCGCTGTACGACTCAAGCGTACATACAGAGGCACGAAATGCTGTCAACACGGAGTATTCGCGCTGCTGTATGTGTAGCGCGTGTAATCGTGGCGTGATAGTATGATAGCGTGTACCCGGTGGCATGGTAGCCGTAGGCAACGGGTAAGCGTGGTACCCGTAGCGTAGATTCGCCAAAACTTCCCTGCTGCCGCAGCACTGCTGCAGCAGTACTCGTGCTCGATTGTCATTCGTCAGCTGCAGTTGCACATTTACGTTTGTACCGGTATATAGGTTGTTCGCTCATTGCTAGGGTTTGGAGGGTTAGGGTTTCGTAGTGAGACAACAATAGCGTATGTAATGAAAATCGTTTCTGGGGAGTGATAATCTCGCTGACATAGGCGGAATCTAAACCTCGCCCACGGGGACATATAAGAACAATCCCCGGTTTTCCACCGTCGTATTATGGTTCGCTGTGTTTGAAAACTTGGTGCTGGCTGCTGGCTGCTGCTGCAGGCTGCTGCTGCCACACACACGACAAGGAGCGGTAGACCAGCAACGGGGATAGACAGCAAAGCTACCCGAGTCGTACGCGCCTTCTAGGTCGAAGTTAAAGCGTCCCGGAGCCAGAAATCGAGGAGCATTCCACACGCCGCCGGAGAGATGGAGGTCCCCAGCAGCAAACAAGGGTGGGTGTGGAGAAGTGTGCCTTGCACGCTTGGATCCACACAAGATTCCATCGACAGCCGTCTTGCCCCCCCCCCCCCCTGGTGTCTGGTGTCTAGAGACGCTCTGGTCATGATCTGGTAGTGTGATCTCACCGGATACTTCCTTCGGCGGACCACATAACTTACAATATATCATGTGCCTGTCTAAAACAACATAGAAGATCTACATGTAGTCGATGTAGACTCCCAGTATGTACCTGCGCGCGCCAAAACATACACAGCACGCGCCCTACGCCGGCATCGTCTCCGGTGATTTGTCGAAAGCAAGAGAGTTTGTTCTATTAATAGACGCGAAGGTACTAAATGCGTCCAGGTCTTGGTCGCGGGCGCGTTTTGGGGGCGTTCGAATGAGACCCCTGCAGACCTCTCGGCTGCTACTGCCACCACTGTATGTACGACTATTAATAATACTACTCTACTACTGCAACTACTGCTATACTACTACTGCTGCTACTGCTGCTACTGCTGCTACTGCTGCTACTAATGCTACTGCTGCTGCTACTACTGGCTACTGCTACTGCTAATACTGCTACTGCTGCTGCTTCTGTACTGCGGTACGACGAAGTCTACATGATGCCACGTACATCTATTTAGCAGTCATTTTCTCCACGCACTAACCCGCTTCATTCAAGGCTTGTGTGGGCAGCGCTAGGCCACGCATGTACTGCCATGTACTGCCATGTACTGCCATGTACTGCCAGACTAAAGTAGCGCATCGCATGTTTTGATTACACGGGCCTGATTACACATACGGGTACGGTGTTCGTTGCAATGCAAAATGTCTACTGCTGTAGGTTCACACATACCGCGCCTCTCTCTCCTCCTCGTCATACTGGAGTATGTACATGTAGTCCCGTGGTGCTCCACAGCGGGTACCAATGCTGACTTGTGCCGTACTGGGCTTGTAACATGATATCCTGGGCCTGATATACTGGCAGGGAAAGCAGCAGTCACGCCGCGGTGCCAACATCAAACCCCCAGGACGAGGTGAGCTGTTGTATATGGGCTGCGTCGTGGACGGCGGCCACTTGTTGTAGCCTGTGGGTGATTTCAAAATCCTGGCAGAGATGAAACCCGTTTATGGTCGTATTCAAGGTTACATGGAGAGGCCGCTCATGTTTTGGATGGGGAATCGTAATGACTTGAAAGAGGGCATTTGGTGTTGCTACACTGCTGTTACTATCCACCAAGACCTGTGTGCCATGGCTGGCCGCGTGGAGAGGCGGCTCATGTTTTGGATGGAGAATCGTAAGTACTTGAATAGGCATTTGGTTGTGTTGAAAAAAGTCATTTGGTGCTGCTACTGCTATCCGCTAAGACCTGTGTGCCATGACTGGCGGCGTGTTTGCTTGCCGTGTTTGTCCAGGCCGCTGGTTATGTGATGTTAGACGAGGAGGCAGGGAGACTACTCCATCGCCTTGACAGCATGATCGCCAACGTGGTGGGCCAGGAAGGGAAAGGCGGCCCCGCCATGAAGACGCTGGAGGAGTTCGTCGGCACTTGTTGCTCTTGGCAAAAGGTTTTCGGCTGTCGCAGAGGCGTGGTGCCAGCTTTGTCGGGGGTCATTGCCATGGAAGATGAGGTAGGCAATGCTGAGTAGATATTAGTTTTCGTCACTCTGTTCAGAAGGGGAACAGCGCTAGCAACCAGGGGAAGAGCGTTAGCGACGGCGTTGCTGCCTGTATATCCCTCCGGCGTACAACAAGTTTCCATTCATGATGTGACCCGAGCCCCCCAAACCAACCCTGAAGGGACACTCCTGTAATTGATGGTGTCTGTACGGACACCCCACCTTTGAACCCAATGTATTTACAGTATGGTTTGCCTGAATCACCGGTGTGCCGTATACAGCTTTAAATCCAAACGTAGCCAACCCTTGTCAAACAGCCTATTAAAAACGGGCCAAATTTGAAAACGAATTGGATACCGCCAGAAATTCTCATCCCCTCTGCTTCTAAAGCCTCGGGAGAGCTTCGATCTTACGCTGGACGCACATTCATGCTTAAGCTACTTTAAAGAGCGTATACGAGGCCCTGTGTGTTAGCACATCTAAGACTTGCGCTTGCCGAGAACGATGCTTTCCGTTGCATGGTGCTCGGATGCACAGCGCACCATGATGTTGTACCCAGCATTGTCATCTCGATCTATCACAAGTCCACACTCTCTACAGCTCTACAGCAATAAGTCTTTGCTGGACCAAGATTCTTCTTAAGGTGGCCACACCGGAAACACGCTTGTGAAGTGTACGACTCATCCTGCTCAACAACCACTTTGCTCACAAGCCCAGCTTTGTACTTCAGCCGTTGCCTGAAAGAGAAGTGGCTCAAGTACGAGAACATCCTCTTGTTGCTGGCAGACTGCCCTGTCTTGGACACGAGAGATTGGGTGCCAATCTTTCCAACCACGATGACGTCGTATCTATCCAAAAGATGCTTGATGGTTTTCCAGTGCAGGTCGGCCACGAGATGCTTGGCTCTCGCCTGACAGCGGTACCAAGCTTTCCGTAGCTTTCTCTTTCTCTCGGAGCACGCTGCATCTTTCATCTTCTTGGTGATTGAGTTCTTCTTCGATTGTTCCCTCTCGAAGCGGTTCCGGGTTTCGATCCCAACTTCCAGAACTTCTCCCGAGCTAGAAGAACACGTAAAAGCCGTTCTAAGACCAGGGTCGATGCCGATGACACGTGGTTCAGTAGATGTGTCGATGGTCGCCTTGTCGACCTGTACTTGTTCGGGTATGATGATGTACCACCTGCCAAAGCAGTATGCTATCCTATAGCTTTGAGACGGCTTGTGCCGACCAGACTCTTCCGAGAACACCTCGCTCATTTGAACTTCGAGTGAGTGTTTCTTACTTGTTCCAAAAAAAGAAACCATGTTACTCTCAAAAGAGATTGATTTCTTTTCGACCTCAATGGAATCGGGTGTGAGTCGCCTGGCCTTGAACTTCACCTCGAACGGCTTCCTCTTCTTGTAGCGGCGTCTCCCGTTGAACTTCCCCGACTTGCGCATCTTCTTCATCCTCACCCTTCCCGACCTGACTTTCTGAAGCCGAGCTTTGTACGCAGCACGAGCGCTCTTGAAGTTCTTCACAAGGTCTCGGGTAGCCGACTTCCGCACATCAGCCGGTGTCGATTTCATGCTTTCCAGTCTCGAGTTCTTGTCCGTTTCACGGGAGGTGACGACGAGTTTATTCATAAGTAGGTTGGGTTTGGCCTTCTTGGCCTTAACGAGTCGCAGGGCTTCGTTGTAGTTTTGTCGAGCAGAGTTAATCCTTTCCCGAAGCACTTTCTCCTGCTCCTTTTGTGGTTTGAGACGTATCTTTCTTGCCTTTGTTCTTGTACCTCCTGCTTCCGTGCAGCTTGCAGGAAAACACATGGATGATGGCCACGAGATCTTCTGTGAGCTCTTGCTCGGAAGAAAGTATGACCTGGTCTTGAACCACGATTCGTGTGTTCCCCCTCTTGCAGATCCATTCGAGAAAGTCGAAAGCGAATCTACACAGTCTATCCCTGTGCGCGATAACAACTTCTTCGACACGTCCTTCGACGACGGCGTCAAACATTCGCAGAAGGCCTTTTCTTTTGAACTTGATCCCTGATCCGATGTCCTTGATGATCTCGTGTTCGGGATGTGTTTCTTTGAAGGATTCGACCTGCCTGCACAGGTCATCTTTTTGTTTTGACGAGCTGACCCGGCAATATGCGATTCTTCGTCCGGTGGTTGTTCGGTGTCTGATCGCGACGATGTCATCAAACAAGTATCGATGGTGCCCTCCTGGTGTCTGAATTGATCGCAAGAGTCCTGCGATTCTCCATCGTCTCGCGGAAGTTTTGGCGACTCCGTACTTCTTTGAAAGGACCGATCCGGAGACATAATTGATACCGTGTTGTTATGCTAGTCACAGACAACAAAATAAAAAGTAAGAAACAAACGCGGTTCACTTCTCCGAATGTTTACGTGTCTAATTAATTGCGCTTGGTATTGTTCGGTTTCGAATTTAGTTGACCAGTAAACCCTCTCGTGGGAAAGATCCAACATAGCTCCGTCCTTGTTTTCGCACACAACAAACGGCGTGGCATCCTTGCATCCTGGATTGCGAGCAGGCATACGACGCCAGGGCAACGATGACCCTCCCGGTTGAGTTGCGAGAGACGTTTGCGGCGTTATGGGTTGCAGGAGACGGTAACTGTTTTTGGCGCGCATTGAGCAAGGCACTGTGGGGCTTAGACAAGTGTTGGCGACAGCTGAAGCTTGTGGTGCTCAGTTGGAGCTCGGTGAACGTCGACGCCCTGGTGGGAGAGGGTAGCCCCCTTCATCTGAACGTTTTGTACTTCACAGCCCACATTCACGCTAAGTACGGCACCGCCAACTACGAGCGTGACAACTACGCTGGGATGCTCATGGAGAACGTAGGATGGTTTTGCCGAAACAAAAGGTGGTGTGGCGACCTTGGTGTTGTTTTGGCTGCCGAGGCGCTTGGTGTAGCGGTGAAACTAGTGGTCCCGACAGATAAACTAGCGCGGGAGAAGGTGAAGGCAAAGGGACCGGCGAGTGGGGAGCCAGCCAAGGGGCTGGGGAAGAAAGGTTGCGATTTTGGTGACAACCGCAAATCTCGGTGGATCCAGCCAACAGACCGTACGAACATCACCTTACGTGGTGGGATGGGCAGCGAAGGGGATGTGGTGGTCGAAGAGCTCGCAATCGTGCTGACAGACGTCTGCGCACACAGCGTCGAAGAGAAAGCGCTCGCCGCTATCGCCGCGACTGATGCTGATTCAACTTTCGGCGTTGACACATGGGTGCACTTCGCGGCGATAGCGAGCAAGGACCGTGCCAGACGTCCACCGTTGCCGATGCACGAAGTTGCTCCGCCGATGTTTTCGCAACATGTGAGTGTCATCCGAATACCGTTCATCTGCCATGGTTCATGGCTGGGAGACGGTGCAAAGTGAGTTTGTGTGGTGCCGAAAAATCACACCATACGTGGCACCATACCTCGTCGGCGTTTATGTCGAAATCTCGGCAATGCGTGTGCTGAGAGTACTATCCTTCCTGCTTTAACACCGCGACACATGCTGTTCACGTCACCAATCCTTCGGCTCGTGTAGGTCTGTACCTTGAATCAAGGCAAAACAATGGAGAATATAGTTGCACTAACCACCAATTCGTATTGTTGGCCGCCGTTTGCTTTGCTGGTTTTGTCTTGTGTAGGACGAAGCTTCCGAACAGAAGACCCGTGCTGAGCGAGCTGCGTGGGAACGGAGGCAAAATGCGGATGGCGGTAAAGAGGCGGCCGTGGCGGCCGCGGCGGCGAAAGCAAACACCAAGCAGGGGGACGACAAGCAGAAGGGTGCGGAGGACGACAAGGAGGAGGGGGGCGAAGGTGGGAAGGGGCGAGACGGAGGGGCCACCGGGGGCGATTCAGCAGAGGCAGCGGTGGAGAAAGCTCGGCAGGAGTCGGCAGAAGCGCTTCTAGCAGCTAGTGAGAAGGCCGAGCAGGCCAGAGAGGGAGCAAAAAAGGCGAAGACGCTGTATCACAAGCTGAAGCTGGTGAGTGATGGGGCGTTGTTTGTTAACTGCCGCTGTCGTGTGCTGGCGTTTGATCTTACTCGAAATTTGCTGTTTTATTTTTGTAGTTGCCGGGCCTTGGTTTCAAAAAGACCAATTTCAATTGTTGTTGGGCCTGTCAGGTCACCGTTCGCCGTTGTTACTCGAACCAAGTTGTATTGATATCCGATGGCATATCTCCCCATCAATTACGCACAGGCTGTGACAGAGGGCCATCGACAAAGGGTTGCCGACGTGGAGCGAAACAAGCACGAGTGGGTAGGGGATACGTCTCTCGCAGACGGGCGGCTTTTACGCAAACGAGTGGCGGCGGCAAAAGCACGGCGGGGGTACGACAAGGCATGGAAAAATTTGAGAAGAACCGAGACGAGGATGGCGAAGGTGGGTGTAGTGGTTGCCAATAAAATGTCCTCGCGAAAACTGTAGTTGGCTGGCATACGGTATGTTTGAAGGGTTTCGGCGGGTATTGCAGGTTCCCATTTATTATTGCCGTGTGCCAGCGCTAGGCGCACCTGTTCGTTGCGCATGGCTTGTTATTCATATTTCTGGGAGAAGGCAGCTTGGGTGTATGCTTGCTCGCTCATAAGCAATCTACGAGTAGAGAGGTAGGTCTGCGCGAGGTAACCATGTTTTGTACCACCTACGATGAAAGCGCCGCTAGCCGCCGTCCTACGCGCGCGCTGCAGATGTTCGGGGGGGAGGGGGGGGGGGTTGACCCAGGTAACGAGGACAGCGACTCCAGCACGACCAGCAGCAAGGCAGCCAGGAACTGGAACAGCGACGACGACTTGTCGATGGGCGGAGGTAAGGTACACGAAAGGGGCAAAGAGAAAAGAAAATTCGTGCTGTGAGCACATTGTTCAAACCAATAAAAGCTCGCTGGCTAGAGTAACGCGCGCAATATGCCCTCACCCTGACTTGTTGCCAGGATATGATTCAGACGATAGCGTCCTGCCTGGACCATCGGCCGCAGGGATGGCGCGGCGCGAGGAGCAGGAACGTCACGTACAGGCGCTCCGAACCACCGCGAAGGAGGCGAAGAAGAAGCTCAACAGCCTGGTCGCGGTGAGCAACGTGTGTTGGGGTTGAAAATGCAAAGGCAAAAAGGGGAGCCCGGCCGTAGTGCTGTGCTTGGTTGGCGGGGAGTCGGTCGCACAACCGATATATCGTGGGGTGTAAGATGTGCTTCGCGCCGTTTTCTCTACATGCTATCGAACAGGCTGTAGATGAGACAGACGACGGCATTGAGGGCCCCAACGATCGCGAGAAAGCCTGCGGCGAGCAGAGAGTTGCTGCAGCGCGGGCCTGGAAACAGTTCAAGAAGGCAGAGCGAGCGCTGCAGAAGGTGTGTGTGGCTGGTGGCCTGTGGTCGAATCCCCGCTGGTACGTGCCCGTTTTGTTGGCAGCGTGGGGACTACGTTGGTCGGAAGCAGGCTCCTGAGGATGTCCCGAACAGCTTGGTTTTGGCTGTTCAAAAATAGGTTCGAGCGGTATGGGTATGAAGGTGGCGTGCTGGCCGTTAATATATAATGACTAGAGCTCTGCCTTCCTGCATTGCCCTTCTTTGCACGACTCGCCACAGCTGTATCGAAATTCCGATGACACCAGCAGCGGCAGCGAGGAAGACGTGGACTCGGATGGCACAGACGGCTGGGACAGCCAGGACGATGTCTTCTCCGACGAAGGTAAGCGACGACATTTAGTATTGACCCTACAGCCACGAGTCCCAGCGCAGGAATTACCCTTTGGTTTGATGACGGGAATGGGGATGCCCCGCAGCCGTGACCATGGCGCGCAGACGAAAACCCCCTCTAAGTCGATGACGTCTCGGTCGTAGCATAAAGTGTTATCCTACTGCCCAGCCAGTCACCTATGGTTCTTTCTCAACAAACTTTTTTGTTGAGATTTGTGGAGTGGTACACGTTTTCTATACCGCATCGTCGTTCGACTCCCCCCCATCTTCGGCGCATAATTGGAATTCAATGAACCCCAACACTTCTTGATACCAGACGCAGACAAAGAAGACGACGACGACAAGGACCACATTCACGTCGACCTAGTGAAAGATTTCTCTTTCAGCGTTGATGAGAACGACACTCCGGAGGAGACGTGGGAGAAGATTTTGGGCGGCATCCGTGCAGCCTTGCATCGTGCAGGCCACAAGGGTGCAACGTTCCGAAAAACCGGCAAAAAGGTGCCTACCAACGTGAACAAAATAGAGCACGAGAGTATGTTTTTGCAGGGCGCCCGTGGTTGGAGCCCTAGGTAGATTAGGGTATCCCATCGTTGCTGTCGAGGGGATTTCTGTAGTTCGGTCACAGGTGAGGCGTATTTCTTCACCGTTTTTGTTTCCGGTCGGGTGTTCGAAGCTAACCCCCCACGACGCCGGCGTCATCCCGAATCAGGTTGGTGGGGGATCAAGTCGGGTTGGGCGATATGAGATCAAGTGCCAAGGCGCCGGCAAGGCACCACCCAACACCGGCTCGAAGAAGGGGTGGTCTGTCAAGGTAAAGCCCAAGTAGTACCAGACTTGCGTTGTTGCACAACACTGCGTGCAGCAGGTTAGAGTTTGGTTCCATCAGCCTGAAGCGTCCTACTTTCGTCTATGTCGTCTCTTCGGTGCACGTTCGGGGCGCTCGTTCGTTGTTTCAGTGCGGCTGTCTATTCCAGGTGTGCGTTTCGTGGACAAAGGATGCGCTGCCTCGCATAACGAAGGTGAGCGTTGTACTGAACGAGCAACAACGGTTTAGATGTGGCTGGTGCTACAAGGCCATCGCAAGTCACACGCTGTTGTTCGTCCACCAATCTTTATTGAATGCATCATATCTGCGGCTCCTGTATGCCTATAGCGCAGATCGAACGGGCCTGATTTGTACCTCCGCATCATGTGAATTTGTATTTGCCTGCGCAGGTCATTCTTGACCATCAAACGAACCCGGAGTGCGAGGTGCCAAAAATTGCGCAGCGGGCGAACCAGGACAACTTGATTGATGTTGCGGCAATTCAACGGGACTGGGAGGGTCAGATCAGGACGTGGACATCAGGGGGAGTGAGGGTCCTAAACATGCACCGATTGATCGAGCTGGAAATCGCCCCCCTCAAGCTTGGTCCGCCGGGCCGACGCAAGGTGCCTGTTGTTGTGTGTTGTACACAGCTGTGGCTTGCCGTAGTAATGTGACCACTGGCCCCGCATCCTTTCGAGCAGGGGAGAGGGGCATTCTCTGTACGCGTAGCGTTGACCGCTGCTCTCTATTACAGGAAGGGACGCAGTGTTCGTTTTCCTGCTAGAGCTTCTCTGGACGTCTAACGCCGTTGCTGCGCCCACGATAGCCATACCTTTTTTGTAATATTTCCTGATCCAGTCTTACATCGCCGAGGGAGAGGGGGGATACTAAGCACAGAATTCCTATATCAGGCATTCACGACCGCGCGTACCTGCTCCGTGACCATTTGTCGCAGGTGAGGAATATGTCCACCAATGCGAGGCGCAACTCGTGGGGGACGGCGAAGGATGCCGTCTTGCTCATCGAGGCATTGCTGAAGGACTCCACTTGCAAGTGTACCTGGAAAATGGACAGCTTCAACCAGCTGGCTGCGGTGATGTGGTCCACAGCCGAGCAACAGATTTCGGCGAGACAATTCGGCGGCGTGGTAATACAAGACAACACGTGTCTGACGAACAGGTGAGCACCGCGGTCGTTGTCAGTGGTTATGACGGCTACTTTTGCTCAACTCCGACATCTGGTCGGTGGTGACGCGACGAGCGACAGTACCAACATACGTTGGGGGGGGGGGGGGTTACTTAACCCTGGATATGATGTGTTCATCGAAATGCTGGCTCGTTCAGTAGTAGGCTGCATTTTTTTTTTGCCCGTGACAAGGACGGGGGGGGCTGAACCTCTTTGTTATATTCCGCAGCAAAACTACCTTCCAGGTTGTCGCGGTTCGGTGAGGCACGGGCAACGTGCCAACTGTAGGCACATGGCTGTATGCGATGGAGGATGGTTGTGCCAACCCGTGTATCACCGTATCATATTTCCATTCCCCCCTGCCGGTAGGTACAACATGAACCTGTGCCTTTTTGTTGGCGTCGACTCGGAGAACAAGACGACCATCTTCGCACAAGGGCTGCTGGCCAACGAGCAGATACCGTCTTTTGAATTTGCCATCGACCATTTAATCGCGATTTGTGGCGGGCACCCTAAGGTGGGCTCCTACTCCTGTGCCGCTATCGTGTTCGAAATCCCGTTGTACTGCTTCTAAAGTGCGATGGTGTTGGTATGCTTTGATGGAAAGCGCTATGAAATAGTGTACATGCATGGGCAGACTGGTCATTTTCCTACTTCTCGGGCCACTTCTCGGCCTATTTGGTTTTCGATTTCCTGTGTACAAACACCGAGATGCATGTTCCATATCTGCACGTTGGTGCTCCACAGGTGATATTAACGGATGCCGACCATGCCATGACCAGTGCGGTAAGCACTCGTCTGCCCAACACAACGCACCTGCATTGCTCGTGGCATATGAACAAGAACCTGAAGAAAAACTGTCAGGGGGCGCTGCAAGGAAAGAAGTGTAACGAGTTGCTTCGGCTGTACCGTGCGGCTTCTTTCGCTTCATCACACACTGTGAGTTACCTTGGCTGCTCCGCGCCATATACGTTTTTGGTGGCATCGTATGTTGCACATGCTGCTGCAGTTACTTCCAACATCCATGTACTCTCTCTCTCATTGATCGTTGTCCTTTCTCTGCCACGTACTCCGTTGACAGGCGTTTCAGGCGATTTGGGAGAAGGTCTCGAATCTCGTGAAGGGCACCAAGTGCGAAAGTTACATCACCGGTCACGTGTACACGTGAGTTGTTGTGGCGGTGTTTTGCAAGTATAAGGAGCGCCGAAAAGGTTGGATCGTGTCCGGTGCACTCTGTACCAAGGAGTGGGTACCTGCGTACGTGCGGCCGCCCTCTTCTCCCCTTGTGCCGTCGTCATGCGCGCCACTCTTACACTCTCGGATGTGCCACTACGAACACAGGAACCGCAAGCATTGGGCACGCTGCTATCATCCAACGACACTCACGTTGAACATGACAGCTTCTCAGCGTGTGGAGGGAGGCTTCAGCGTGATCAAGAACGGACGCATGGTCAACAAACGCTCGAGTCTAATGGCAGTGAAGAAGGAGGCGGAAAGGGTGGCGGAAAAATTGGCCCTGCAGTCTCGGTGGTAAGTGTTGCTGTATTGTGGCGATATTTGGCCGCAGTACTTCGCTCGTGCTGTTGAACGCTCGAAATATAGCGGTGTGCAGGCCCCATGGGTCCTTCGAAAGCCGACCGCCCCCCGGAAGCACTGCGTCGGCAAATTTTCCTCCAAGCATCCAACTCGTGGATACATGAAACCGATGCGTGTATCGAGGTTGTAACCGACGCTATTCCACGTTCTTTCGTCTACAGGTATAGCACAAGGCGGACATTCTACGGGAAAGAACACGTGGAGGCTGATGCCATGAAGACCGGGGAGCCAATAAAAAAAGAACTAGAACGAGTCAACGCCAGCAAGTATGCCAAAGAGGTGAGTTGACCCGTGATGCCTGGACCGATAGCGGTGGAACGGGGGGGGGGGTTGGTTTGAGTTAAGGCCTTGCTGTTGAAAGACTCCACCACCCCCTTCACGCTCAACGTCCATGTTCCTTCCGACGACCGTTGTTTACGTCACCTGGTACAGGAGGTGATCAACGAGATTTTCGCGAGCCCAGCCTATTCAACTGAAATCTTGACGGAAGGAGCTGGTGCCCTCGACTACCTGAATTCGCTGGCGACCCGCCAAGAGGACGGCGAGGCCATAGATGTTTGTTGTGAGCTGCCAGAAAGCGTGGTAACGAGCCTTGTCGAGGATGACGTCACGGATACCACAATGTATGGCACAACTTCATTGCTTGTTTTTGCTAGGCTGGTCGAGAGCGTAGAGATCAACACGGTGGTTAAAGTTTTGTACAAAATGAGGGACCCACAGGTAGGTCACATCGTTGTCGTTGGGCCGAACAATTTTCAACTCTGCTCGTGTTTGCAGATACTCAGGACGGGTTTGCCGTGTAGACACCTGATGGCCGTGCTTCTTTACTGCTTACGGCGTCCGGCGGAGTTTAGTGGCATGTCTATTCACCCGCGTTGGCGGGCCACGTCGGGCGCCTGGAGTGTAGAACTTTGGGGACTGCGTGAATTAGATGCTGAAGGGTGTGGACCGTTAGGTGGCGGGTTCACGGACGACAGGCAGATGGATTTTGGGGACGGTGAGGGAAGTGACGGAGGGGATGCACCCGATAACTTGGTCTCTGTTATTCGTGGTAGAGCCTTTGCGAACTGGTTGGCAAAGTGCACCGCTAGCGTTAAGTTGGGCACCGACAACGTGGATCGGAAAAACCCAGACTTCCTTGCTAAGGCCGAAGAAGTTGTTGATAGGTTTTGTCGCGACATGGCGGCGCTGGTGCAGTCAGATGACCGCCCTTCTGATCCTTTTAATTTATCGGGGCTGCGCAACCCGCCTATCCCTGTGAGTAAGAATCGCAAAGAGAGTAGGGTACGAGGTGCCTGTGAGGGAAGGCCATCCAAGAGAATCAAACAGGAATCGGTCTGAAATAGAGAGTACCTGTATGGGAGGATCGGGGCCACGCCGCAAGTGCGGTATTGTCATTATCAATGTATGTATGTATATAGTGGGCCGTATATAGTGTATATATGCGTGCTAATATTTTATGCTCATCTGGGTTCTTCGCTTTTGTCTTGCTTTTTGGTTGGGGACGGGGGGGGAGGGGGAAATGACGGAAACCGTAGTAGGTACTTTGGTAGAGTAGGTTAGTGAGTACTTGGAGAGAGGCTAAAGGTGTAGAAGGTGCGTTTGGCAGACTGTAATGCAGCCTATCTTGGGTCATGGTTGATTTAAAAGGTACCTTATTTTTGTTCGGGGCCGGATCTTAACGCCGGGCGCAAGCCTTATCTCTGTTTTAAAGTTAAAAATGCACGATGTATGTATGTATGTGCCGAATACAGGGAACATATCTTCTTGTAGTGGGACAAAACACAGGAATATACATAGAAAGCGCCGGAAAGCTTATGCTGTCTAGTGCAGAAGATGCTGATACTAAAACAGAATATATATTCTTCATATATATACTCATCTAGTAATAGTTGTACTGCCTTTCAAACAAGGATCTCAAACGCCGGGTTTGTGACGGCTGTGACAGGCATGCACACACGACATGGAATGTATGATATGTGTCCACATGCCATCTCGACATAAAAATGGTGGGCCACCAGAAATGGCAGGTGGGACAACAGAAAATGTACGACAATAGTGCCGGTATCTTAAAACTAGCACCAAACTACCGTTTAGTTTATATCATATGCTTGCTCATCTAAAGTTTCCAGATCTCACGGTTGATTGACAGCCAGCTGTGGTTCCCTCAATGATGGAAGTTGTGGGCTGAAGTTGTACTGTAAATGGGTGCCGAAAGCTAGCTGTAAGGCAGCTATTTGGCAACGTGTTCCTCTTTTCCTCCACACGTCCATTATGCACTGCTGTTGTCTACTGCTGCTGTTGTTGTGGGTGGGTTGTGTAATATTCAAGTTATAGACTATACTGCTGTGGGTGCGCTTGCACATTGTCCTCTTATAGTTCCTGGATACAACAGGCACGTCAGACTGACACTATTCTTGGGCACCTACGGAGAGCAAGCGTGGGATATTCTTCCCTCTGCGGGTGTGTGATGTGTGTAGGCTGCACTACTGCTGTGCACTGTACATGTACACATGTATGTAAGCATATGTACTGCCTGCTGCATGCATGCAGCGGTCGCGGTGTCCACAGCACGCGCAAATCGTCCTCGATTTCGACGATTTCTCACTCGTAGGGGCTGATGTCCGGCCTTCAGTGTGTGGTGTATGTAGTCTAGGTGTGATATTGCTGCATGTAGTGGTGGTCGTGGGGCTGTAGGAGCAACGCCAGCACCTACGTGTGTGGGTCTGCACTACGTACTGCTGGTGTGGCGGCCTAAACAGCACCTGCAAATCGTCATCGATTTCGCCAATTTCTAGCTTTCAGGGGCTGAAAGTCGAGCCTTGAGTGTACAGGGGTGTCCAGGTGTCATATTGCTGCCTATCTCGGTGGCCATGGTGCGGTAGGGGCGGTGCCAGCACCCTCGTTGATGCCCGCGGATTCGCACACAGCGAACCATAATACGACGGTGGAAACCCGGGGATGATTTTTATATGTTCCCGTGGGCGAGGTTTAGATTCCGCCTATGTCTGCGAGATTATCACTCCCCAAAATCGGCGGACAACCCTCTCGGAGTTTGAGGGATTCAACCCGTTTGAGGGTTTCAACGTCAGACTACTGCTGTACTAATATACTACACTACTGGTTGTACGATCCTGCTTCGCGACGAGAATAGCAAGAGACGGCCACATGGTCACACAGCGCACAGCGCAGTCGTCATGGGGTATCGTTTGACGCTCGATCTGGTTTCTCATTCGCACAGAAACGAACAAGAGTCACGATTGGCAGGGAGGGGACTAGCGGAGGGGACACACAGCAGTTTGGAAGTCTTGGTACAAGTACGTACATTTGCGTATCATTTAGACAGACGGCACAGACTACGATGATAGTTGAGCAGTTCGCCTGTATCGTCGTTAGACGAACTCGATTCAAAATCACCGTTAGACCCAGAGGGCAGGATTACATGCATATTCTACAGCAGAGAAAAACAACATCAGAGCAAGAGGAACTCGACCACACACACGAGAGCGCACTTACCCTCTTGAGGGAGGAAAACCTCGCGCCGCAGCCCTGGAACATGCACTCGTAGCGCAGCTGGCTTTCTCCAGGCGCTATGTCCTCCTCCTCCTCTTCCTCGCGATAAACGCTGAGTTTACAGAGAAGCGCCCGCTGCAAATTTCCAGCCTCGAAAAAGTCATCGTCTGCACCCAGCCTCCTCCTCACCGCCCCTGTGTACATCCTTTAGCCAGCTACAGCTCTGGGGTGCCACGGTATAGTGGCCAGAGAGGGGGGTGGTTAAAACTCGCCCTTGCCCAGCGTCAACTGCTAGTCTGGCCTGCTCAACTACGTGGGTTCTCGCCAGTTGGGCGCGCCGGTCAAGCGAGGCTGCGGCTGCCACCGCCGAGAGCAAATGCACCGGTTGTCGGACTCATTTGACCCGTCAAGTTGTAGGTAGACTCATTATACTATTTTTAATATATAAATATCTTGGGTGGGTGACTTTGACGTATTATCTTGACATATGTCCGTCAAGGAAAGAGTGCCGTCTATCGATCGTATTTGGCATCTCCCATCTGCAATATCCGATTAGCGATCTCCGATATCGTAGATCGCCTGTTCGAAGTTACACCGCATTATGAAACGCTCCATTTCGATGTTCTCGTCATCTGGTTCTCGTCGTCTCGTCGTGCGTCTCGTCGTTTTCTCATTCATGCGCCCGCATCCTACATCCTACATCGTTTCTACACTATATACCGCTAGTGTTCGGAGGCCATACGATTCGACCATCGATGCACCGGGGCTGCCCCCGCCCCCCCATCCCCGTGACAGGAAGGAACCAGCCTCTCTGGGTCAGACGCCACATACATAGAAGAATAAGGAAGAAGAGGAGAAAGCAGGGCTGCCAGAGCGTGCATAGAACTTTATCAACATAACCTATAGCTGTGTCTTCCTTGCGCACTGATACAGGCAG
The DNA here is from genome assembly GCA_012845835.1 of Undaria pinnatifida. Classification (NCBI taxonomy): domain Eukaryota; class Phaeophyceae; order Laminariales; family Alariaceae; genus Undaria; species Undaria pinnatifida. Next base: position 14,725,899 of record JABAKD010000029.1, read on the forward strand.
ACGCAACGATGCCCCGTGGTCTCGAGAGAAACAACAGCAGCCATCGCCCGGGACGGCGGGCGTCGGGGAGACGGACTCGATCGACGCCGTCGTGTTCCCCTCCGAGGGTATGCTCGCCTGGATCACCCACGCCGTCTGATGTGTGCCGACCGCGGGCGTACATGAAGCAGGTCAAACTGCACCCGTCGGGGTGTCAGCAGTGGTCGTCTCAGGTGTGCTGTTGTTTTTGTTGTTGTTGGGTCACCTCCCTCGTAGAACGGGGGCACCATAGACGTGTTGACCTGGCTCGACAACATAAGAACGTCCAGCATCGTCAGCACTACTACTACTGCTGTCGTATCCGGGGCTAGTCTTTTGCACACCCTGCTACGACCCTACTGTACCTGATACGATACAATACTTACGTACTCCGCTTGCATCGTAGAGCAACAAAAGTACGTGTACGCGGTACCGGCCTGAGAAATACTGGGAAAATAGCATCAGTGAGAAGGAGAGTATTTAATAAAAATTGAAAAACGTCAGATGTGAGTACAACCGATTGAATGGTTGCAAGTCAATTTGCGAAATAGTGGAGATAAAACAAATGGCGCGTACGTGTGTTCCTCTACGTGTGGTGTGAGCGTACAGTACTCGTAGCCTTTGCGATGTTGTCATTCTTCACACCATACCAGATAAGGGTTAACGATACGTACAGCAGTGTACATCAGTTTTTGACGAAATTTCGGCATTTTATCGAAATCTACGAGGAGGGTTGAATCTTCACGAGTACCAGCCTCACAGTTGGCTCGCAAAACAATGGTCCACTCGGCACAGAACCGTCGCTATAGCAGCAACGCTCGCGAAAGACACCCATGTGGTTGATCCACTGGAGTCCGCCTTTCTCGTAGGCAGGTGTCGGTGCCTTGGGGAGTGAAACCCTTCACCAACTCGTCGCGCTACAACGTCCAACATGACAAAAGTCTCAACTACTGCCGTCAGCCAGCTTGTTCGGTCGGCCGCCTCGGTGCGGTCACTTTGTTTCAACTACGAGAAGAGCTCAGAAGCTCACTGCGCCTTCTGCGATCAGCCATGGTCTGCCAATGACCTTGGGAACGACCCTGATCAGTCTCGTGCGCTCGCGAGTGGTGGCACAGCTCGAGCGGTGCCGCTGCCCGATCCTCGACACCCTTGCACCTAAATATTAGTTTTTTCCCCAAAAAACTGAAACACTTAAAAGGCCAGTTTTTCCGGGGGGGGTGAAATTAAAACGAAACTTTCGGTAAAACCTAGTGAAATATTGCAATAGCTTCGTTAGGAACGACCCTAAGGCACCAAATATATTTCGTTTATTTTACAAGTAGGCGGTTCGCATTTTTATCAGATTTTCCAAAACGCGCGGCGAAGCCGCGTGCGGGTAGGAGCCTTAGCCTTGGTTAGAGGTGGGGTCAAGGTCAGGGTTAGGACTAGGGCTGGGGTTGGGTTGGGTCCATGCCCTCTCGTACTTCGTAAAAACACGAAAATGCGAAACACACAGTAAGAAACAGCCCTCGTAGGAAACCCTGTAAATCGAAATATAGTTTGATTTTGTCTGGCATGGTTTGCGGGATGAGGCCGTTAAAGGTGCCTCTGTGGGCACGCCATACGGTATCTGCAACTCCTTGTGCGTTGGATTTACACTGGAACGTACACCATCACATCGAGCACGCAGCTGACACGTGTGATCCCCTTCTCGGTGAAAAGCAGCACGAGTATATATTAGTAGCGGCGATGCCGTGGCTTGCGCTATTGGTAACACAACTAGTAACTGCTGCAGTGTGTAGCTTCGGGCACGCCACCTACGACACCCTGCCTCAAAAGCCCGGGTTGCTTGGCGCGGCCGACGCTGCAATCGTTTTATTTTGGATACTGCTAGTGTAGACTAGTGTGTTTGCGATGTATTTTACCAAGTTTGAGTTGGGTAGGAGTTGGTTAGGAAATCATTTAATAATATTATTGATAGTAGTGAAACCGTCGAACGCCACAATCCGAGGCCATTCCAACCCACGAAAAATCAGCGAAAACATCTATAGATAGAAAAATACGTTTTCCCACCACTTCTTTTTTTTTCTGACCTATTGTTTTTGTGGTTTGGTTGGCCTATTGGGGGGGGGGAGGTGACATTCTTCGGTTTCAAAACACTGTTTTTGCGCTTTTCTGTAACCCAACAGAGGTTGGAAATCGCAAACACCCTATTCTTCTCTCTGAAGGCAAGTCCCGGAGGGGTTTCTGGTTTCACTCCTGGCATAAATGAGGAGGGGGGGGGGTTATGACCTTCGTCGGTTTCAAAATATTTACGTTTTTCGTTTTTCTAGCCCAACAGAGGTTGGAAGTCCCAAAACTTTGTTTTTTTGCCACTGGCATGCAGTACAGTACAGTACAGTACAGTACAGTACAGTACAGTGCAATACAGTACAGTAAAGTACAGTACAATACAGTACAGTACAGTACAATACAGTACAGCACAATACAGTACAGTACAATACAGTACAGCACAGTACAACACAGTGTTATAAGGCTTAGTTTGGGTAAGCTATTGGTTAACCTTTGGCAAGTGGTCAAACGCACTAATACCCCACTAAAGTCCTTAACAAATGGGACCACTTGCAAAAGGTTACCCTTACCCGCCAGTTCCTGGATGTCTGAGAGAGAGGGACGCTTGGGCGAGGGGTAGCATGCCAAGAAGTCGGGTGGCTTTTCAATGAAGGGAGCGCCCTTCCTCCTACAACGGCGACCACAACAGCAGTGAGATGGCAGGGGCCCCTCCTGTTGGTCGCCGCGCACGTACCACACGGACGACACCTTCCAAGTACGTGCGGACGACACAGCTCTTCGGCGTGTGTGGATAAATGACAGGTCCGCCCATATATCCGGCCGACCTGGTATCCCGCCGTTTCAGGGGGGGAGAGTGTTATAAGGCTTAGTTTGGGTAAGCTATTGGTTAACCTTTGGCAAGTGGTCAAACGGACTAATACCCCACTAAAGTAGCCAGACGGTTAGAGGTGTGGGAGTGGGGTTTGAGGAGCCGCATCTTCGACTCATGGTCTAGTTCGTAGAACCGGAGTTTCCCTGAATCTCCCATATTTCTGCATATGCGACTCATCAGGGTGGGCTAGTGTTAAGATACGGCCTCGAAAGGCCTGTAGGTATCCGAATTTGAGATCATTTGGATGGGTTTCGTATGATAAGGTTGGCGGTTTATATTCGGGGATGTTAGGAATTAGATCGGAGGCACGCGCCTCCGATCTCAGAAGCTCCCGGGCTCTGGTGGAAACGAATAAAGCTACATCTCTACGAAGGAACGAAAGTGAGTACTCTCCGAGGACCTGCTCAATTGGCAGACCTGCAGGGGGCACTCTGTGTCCCCCACCTTTGATTTCACAACAGTACAGTACAATACAGTACAGTACAGCACAGTACAGTACAGTACAATACAGTACAGTAAAGTACAATACAGTACAATACAGTACAATACAGTACAGTTCATATTACATTACACTGTAATACAGCAGTACACGACACTCAATAAGAAACAGGGCAGTAAAAAGGCAGGGTGATTTGCAGGAAAACACTAAATCCGAGAGCCGGTACAGTAAGCTGAAGCTAACGCAGAAGGCACCCTCTCCCCCCCCCCCCAAAAGAAACCCGGCCTTCGATAGCATTTTATGACTGTGGGTTTACGCGTGTACCAGCTCGTGGCTGATGTATACGCTTGTGCAGACTCGCTTGCCGATGACCGGACATGACACAGCCTACAGTAAGTTGTTGTCAAGAGCCAATTTGTATGTGAAAGCTGCGATAAAAGAGAGAAGATGATGATGGTCTACTGGCGACTCGGGCCACGATTGATTTGTTGTGTCCAGCAGAGTTAACGGCTGAGGGGTTTAACGCGGGTAACCGAGCAGGCGCGTGATGCACTTGTCCCTCGATCGTGGATACAGTTACGAAAACGCCATTTATTTGGACAGCGGATTATCGTTTGATGCTTCTCCATAAATGAACGGGGAGGGGGCTTGGCCCTGGTGCCTCAAAGGGGCAGGGTCAGGAGGACATGGACGGGACATGCTAGTGGTGGTCGTAGTTTCTGGTTGTTGGATTCATTGTATTGCGCTTTTATTCTTCGTGGTCCGGGTTCTTGATTTTCTTCATCATATTTATTTTACTGTTGACAATACTCTGTAAAGCAGCACATTTTCAGCTGGCAAATGATTAAAGTAAGAATTACGAAAATAAAACCAAACTACATGGCCCCAATAAGAAACCGTAGTATCCTCTGTGAGTGCCCCCGGGGCTTGTGAACGCCTCCCCCCAAAACAAACGCTGGGGATGGACAGGAAGTTCGAGAACGCCCCTCGCCAAGTTTTGTTTTCGCCCGCCTGCCTTTGAGTTCGCCCCGGGGCGTCATTTTTTCGTTTGTTTATTTTTAGCCGCCTCCCGGGGCGTTCACTTTGTAGCAAGATCGCCCCCTTACTCCGGGAATGATTCCGGCGACTTCGTTATCGTCGTTGTCGTTGCTATTTTCTTTTTTCACATTAAAACCTTTCCGTCAACATAGAGTCGCGCGTCAGCTCGGTACTCCTGCCTCGACAAACATACGACGAAAATTTCTACGGGAAGGCGTTCAACACGTAGAAGAAGGGAGGTTGGGGAAGCTTGCGCCGTTCGCTTCCGGGGGAAAGACACGCCTCCTGACACCCCCTCCGACACCAAAATGGTTTGGGCGAAACGAAAGATGGAAACGAGAGGTAGATATCGCCGTTTCTACCTCTCGTCTGGACCAACCATTTTTGGCGCCGGGGGGATATGTCGGAGGGGGTGTCCTCCGCCGGCGAATGGCGCAGGCGTCCCCAACCGTCATTCTTCTGCTCTTTGAATGCTTGATCCTGGACGTTGTTTAGGTCCGACATCGTGCGTTGCAGCGCGAGGGGTCCTCGGCAAAGCGTGTGTTCGTGTGGTCGTCCGGTGGGTGCCCCGAACAGAAAAAAGAGACCAACACCCCTTGAAACTTTCGCCCCGCAGGTATTTGTTATTTTGTAGCAAGATCACCCCCTTACCTACGAGAACGCCCCGAGGTGTTCTTTGTCACCAAAAAAGTTTAGCCACCCCGGGGGGCGTTCACAGAGGATTTTATGGTATGATGCACCCCCGTGCAGGCACCCTTAGCGTTGCTGTTGTTTCAACAAGTAGTGTCTTAGGGTACATAATCGTGGTCCTGTAGTCAGGACCATATGATGTTGTGCTACCGATCTCAAGAGTATCGACCTCGACAGTTTGGACGACATCTACGTACGATACAACCGAACAGGACAGCGCTGCTGTGGACCAGGTATCATATACTCGTACACGGGTACCAGGTACCACGTACATTGCCAAACCACTGTATGCACTTGGGGGGCTACCTACTGTAGCGATGCTACAACACGCATGATGCTATGCTGGGGCTGCATGCTACATGCTACCAGATACCTTGTGTTATCCAGCATGGACTAGATGGCTAAACCATTATTACTGTTGCAACGAGTACCAGCTTCTAAAGTAGTATTTGTATGTCTTTTTTGGTGGCCTGCCCTGCACTGTACGTTCATAGAAACACAAAATGAGAAACCCAGCGTGGGATAGTATTTCAGTTTCAAACTTGATGTCCTGTTCTGTGCTGTTCGCACGTCCATGAAATTCGAACCCTACCCTTCCACCGGTTCGATACACCGAAGTAGTAGTGCATACCGCATTCTCTCCCAAATGAGAAACCCAGCCTGGGATAGGCGTTCCCGGCGGAGCAGTCGGTGAACCCCGTCTCTACTCAGCTTTTAGGGGTCAATTCTCCCCGAGTCATGCTCATGCTCATGCTCGTGCTCGCAGGGACTTTGTCTTGAGTCAAAATTGACTGGCGGAAAGTGCGTGAGCGTGAGTCAGCAAAATTCGATGAAAGTCGAAGAGCATTAAAGAGAAGTTGATAAGGCAATGGCAATGCTGAACCCTTTGCGCGATAAAAATGAAGGCACGCACCCGGGAGGGGAAGAGAACACGCCTGTGACCACGGCTTGTCCAGAAAATGCCTAAGGGTAAAGCATCACCATTACGGAGTTGAGCTGGAAAGCGAAAGTGATAACAATGTATATATTGACGTGTATATGTTGCTTGCTTGGTGTCCTGACCTCTATTATACGTTCATGCAAACACCAAATGAGAAACCCAGCATCGGATACTAGTTCTGTTGCTTATTTGGTATCCTGTCCTGTCCTGTACGGTGTTATGCGTCCGTGAAACTCGAACCCTACCCTTCCTCCGGTTCTGCAGATCGTCGCAGGGGGCGGGATCTACATGGCGTACGCCTCCACCCTCACTACCTATGTTTACGATGTTCGAGACTTCTCTCTGGTTACTATACTGGGCGGTAACAATTGCAACGTGCACTCTATCCTTTGGCACCCACGCCATCCCCACCAGCTTCTTGTTATCAGGTGGGTTCAGGCGTCAAGATCTTAGGCTTGTCCGTAAAGGCACTAGCGCCCCCCCTCTCGTTTTATGTGTTGGCGGTAGCCGAGATGGTGGTCGAGTTAGATCATATTGTTCGGAGTGGAGAACCTTAGTTCCGCGCAGGGGGGGTGGTGTCACGTAGTGTGTGTGTGGTAAGGCGCCTCGCGATGAAGTTACATAGTATCCTCATTGCTGTCCCTGGAAGTGGCCACAGCAGAAAACGAATGAATGCGTTCGATTCTGCCATCCGACATGCAAGAAAGCATGCACAAGATGCAGAAATCCGCCCCACAAGATGGTTCTTGGTGGGATGCAGCTCACCCTCTATGCCGCTCGCCGAACACCTCATGGCGCTTCGCACTCGGCGCACGCAATGTATGCCTGGTCGGGTGAACACCCAACGTGCTCCGTCCCGGCATTGCTCCGTCCCGGCATTGCAGAGATGCGAGGGTCCATGGTTTTAAGGCTACGAGAATGCCTGACATGAGTGCACCCCCCTCGAGCTAACGCAGTATATAACGGGCAAAACGTTGATTGTCTTATACTGGTACCAGGTACACAAGTAAGCATGTATGTGCCTGGGGTGGGGGTCATAAGGAGTTGAGAACAAAAAAGCGCTGCCGTTGTTGGCCGTTGTTGGCCACTCACCCTTGCAGCAAAGTTCGTGGCGAGTCAGACTTCTTGCTTAGAACGCGAGCAGATTAAGGTAGTCGCCGGGTTAGCCAACCAAGTCCGAAGTCTGAACCTCTTCCTCATAGACTTTTCTGTCGTTTCTATCCTGGGCGGCGACGGCTGCAACGTGCACTTTCTCCTGCGGCACCCACGCGATCCCCATCAGCTTCTTGTTCTCGGGCGGGTTCAGGCGTCAAGAAGGATGTAGCATGATGTATCAACACCATGGCAACGTAAACACCACCACGTTTAGGGCGATCCTACACATCATGCTACACTACAGTAGCAACACGTGTTTCTTTATGAAGAATTGAGTTCTGGTGGGAGTTATTTTGGTTGTACACCTAGATCATTGGATTGGATTGTCCATCGAGTAAATCATACTCTCGTTTCTCCCCCCAAATCATTTTTTTTTACTTGGAGGGGCATTGTATATCATTATATAGCATTACATAGGGCATTATAGGGTATTATATAGCATGACATCACTACATACGTCATCGCCCCGAAACGTGGACGGCGTGTTTGTGCCGGGGGGGCGAATCATGTCGTAGATCTCGACCTTGCCGTCGCCCGCATAGGTCCCCACGAGGTCGGCGTCGGCAGGGCGGCCGGCCCTCCCGGGGGACCGTTGGTCGGAGAGCACGCCCCCGAAGAATCGCGACAAAATACAGTTCCTGCGACGAGCGTTGTGGGTCAAACGCTGAGCGCGAGGCTAAGAAAATATATTTATAGGTATGTATACTATTATGTAGGATATTTTATGGGGTATAGTATTTTCTAGTACAAATCTACCTCTTCAAGTGGCTATGAGCCTCAGAAACAACAGTGGTTGGGGTACCGCTACCGCCGCGTGCGTACCGGGGTACTGTGAGGTATTAATAGTAAACGCTATCACATCATAGCCCGGTCGTACGCGTACTCCGGCGCGCCCACACTACTCCTAGACTGTGGAAAAGACCAGGGTTTTTGACGGGTCATGACCCGACGCGCTGGTCGTTCCAGAAGAACTTCAACCTCTCGCGGGTCGAGTCGGGTCGGGCCAAGAGGTGCACTCGAAACACCACGGGTTGGGTCGGGTTGGGTCAGGAGGTTTCAAATTCACGGATCGGATCGGGTCCGGATCCGACCCGACCCGAACCGCGGGCGGTGACTTAGACCCGTGAAAATCCCGGAGACCAACCATGAAAACAGTCTCGGTCGCTACCCCTATCAATAGTTGCAACCCCTTAGGGATAGCCAGCAAAAATATTGACACGTGCGAATCTTATCGTGTGCCTCTGTCAAATAGGAAGCGTGGGCAGTGCATCGCACGCGTATAGCCACACTGCGCGCGTGTCTTGTACAGCTTAAATCGTTACTGTTCGGACACATCCCTTAGTATAGCTTATCTCAGAAGGTTAGGCTGCTTTTTGCGGATCGTCGGTTTCGTTCGATCTTTTTTCACCTTGAAGTCTTAAAGAGGCTACAAAAAAATAACAACAGGCATAGAACACACCGTTTTATTTCTTGGCTGGTGTACGGCTTGCTTCAGCCATGCTAAAAACGTGTATCGATTTCGGGTTGTATTTTTTTTTCCTAGAGGTGTTCTTCCTCCTCAAAGTGACTGAAGCCTGTTTTGTGACCACACACTTGATATAGGCGATGGTGAGTTGCCGTGAAAACAGCAACAACTGCAACGATTGGCGACCAAGCGCTCGCGGCCCCTGCTCCACCGCCGCCCCTCTTCTCCGTTGCAGGATCAACGGATGCGGTACGCAGTGGGACCTGCGCTCGGAAGACAAAGTTATGGAAATAAACTTTGGCGTATCACCTGAGTGCTCGGCCTGGGACGCTGCCGATCCGTCGAACTTGGCCGTCATCTCGAAAGTAACGAATGAGACGTATCTCTTCAGAAAAGGCGACCGCGGAGCGAGGCTGTTCGTCAAGGGCTACTCCAGAAGGTTGGCAAGCACACGTCGGACATGTCATATCCCCATTGATCTATAGATAATATGTATCTTTCAGGGAAGATAGCTCCCCGGTCAATACGATCTGTATGATCTATAGGTCATGTTATCGGGTGTGAGGTGGATGACTTGAACGGCCTGGCACGTGTTTCCTGGGTTGGACTTGTACCCTACGCATATATATATATATCCCGAACAGCATACCATAGCGACAGCTATAGGATCTACTGTACATGATCTAGATGGTATAGACGATCTAGATCGTGATCAGTTCGGGGTGTGGAAGGTGTACAGCACCCAGCACACCTAGCAAGAAAACAGGGTGATACAACAGGCAGGCTGGTAGTAACAAGAACATACGAAATCCGGAAGCCGTTATTCCGAAAATTCGTGTAAGAGGCACCCGCTCCCAAAGGCGAAACCCAGCCTGGGCCAGCTCATTGATGCTTCTTATTGCAGCAGGTGTCCGGTACTGTACATAACTTGCGTATTGTCACGAGGTTCTTCTTCAACGCGATACATGTTTTGGAGTCCCACAGCAGCTACTCCAGAAGGTGTACTTAACCCAATTTCCACACTCCTAACATTATTCTATCCTAGTTTAACTCCAAGTGTTTTGTCCCCACGTCGGGACCGCGGTGCTAAAGTGCTAAAACGCTTAACTTGCCTGGTGGCATGAGGTTCATTGCCAATGCAATATATGTTTCGGATTCCACAAGCGCTATTCCAGAAGTCTTAGCCTTAGCGCTGTCGTGACGTTCGGTTCCAATGAAACGATTTCTGCAGTAGCAGCTGATGCGGTTTGTATAAAAAACAATGGTTGCAAGTCAGAGCAGTTGATGAGGTTCGGTCTCGACTGCATGATTGTAATAACACCAGTTAGTTTATGAGACCCGGGTATTAGCAACCAAAAATACGCGAATAGTTCAGTATTATCCGCCTCCGCCGTCTCCGTGTGTGCTCATGGTCGGCGCCGATGACTCATACCAGAAACAACGCTACCCGCAGGAACACCCTCTACGCAAATTGTGGCGAAAAGCTACCTGAAGGATGTTCGTAGCCCCCCGGGTTGTTGGCCTTGACTATTGACACGCAAGTCACGCGGCTAACACTGTTGATCGTGCATTGATGCATGCTATTCATAGGATGGAGGTAGCACGTTTTGGCCAAAAGCATATTTTGAATGACGGGACGCCTTAACCCATTTCCAAACAAACCTAAATATTTCGTAGTCTAACTCCAAGTGTTTTGTCTCCAAGTCGGGAGCGCGGCGCTAAAAGGGTTAAAACCATCGGAGTTTTATTCTTGTTTTTGGCAAAAAAGAAAATATATTGTTGCACCTTTTCAGTTTCTCATCGGGTTGCTGTTTCGGTTTGTAGAGCTCCTTAAAAAGTGGAAGGCGCCTCAGAAAAAAGGTACCAGGTAGCATGTATGTGTCTATCATTGAACAGAAAGCAAGAGGGCACGATGACCCCGTAGCCGACCGAGCTCTCCAGGAGAGACCTCTGACGTTTACCGCGTACCAGTCGAGAAAACGCAACCTACCATAGCCCTCGTTTTCGACACAGAGGCATCCCACCATAGGGGTGCAGCAGATTCTAAGAATTTTCTGAACTCCGAACATGAGGAGCTCAACATCATCACCACCACCCCAATCATGACCACCACCCGAATCATGACTCCGAAGGCATCCATTCGCGCAACCCACCCGCCGACCAACAACTTCTTCTACATGCGCTAGTCCTACAACAAGTGCGAAGTATACTCGTAAGGTATGAGACTAACCGACTAACCGACTAACCGACTAACCGGCAAACCTGTAGTTGGTCACCTGAGGAGGTCAACCAATCACACCATGCCCATCAGAAAAGGCCAGAAGGTCAGAAACACTGTTTACATTGTAACCCACCGTGGGGTGGATGATGACTCCTCCGACACCTCCGACACACGATATTCACATTCATTCATTCATTGCCGATTTTCTCCACGGCAGGGAGCGAACAACCGCCGAGCGATGGCGTCCGAAGGAAGATCTCGACGAGTCCTTTCATTCCTTTCTTCCTACGAGGGCGTTTTTTCATTCCTTGTATGATAATTACAAATACACTACAGTACTGTGGGCACGCCGTTTTTTCATTCCTTGTATAATAATTACAAATACACTACACTACGGTACTGTGGGCACGCTGGAGCCGTACCATTCGCTGGAGCCGTACCATTCAGCTGGTGTGTGGTGTTCTGTAGGTGTGTGGTATGGGCTGTGAGATCGAGGATTTCGCCGAAACTCATATTTGCAAGCTGTGGCGGGAAACTCCGATCGCGCGTGTTACGGGGTGGGGTGTGCATGTCTTCAAGAAAGATGTAGGTCGGCGACCCCCCTTAATTATAGCTAGTATCAATGGTATGTACCAGGGTCAACAAGGTGATACAAGGACGTTCTGTGCGCCTTCCTGGTTCTGGATAAAGTCGGCTCTAAAGTTCATAATAGGAGGTATGTTATCTTGCGTACCATATGGTAATTTTATGTAATAACGCCTCCGAAAGATTATTAAAATCCGTGCACGCATGCAGCAGCACAGGACGCCCAGTAAACAAAAGGCAATAAGAAAGGCAGGCTGATATATGGACAGCAACACGGTAAATCCGGGAGCTGTTATACTGAAGTTAATGTAGAATCCACCCTCTCTGAAATAAAAAACCCAACCCGGGCTGATATTTTCCGTTTCTCATTGGGTGTCCTGTACTGCGCACGTCGTCAATGCTGCCAGATTCAACGAAAAGAGGAGCCACTCGCGCCTTACTGCGATGCTGCCTCCGTCCAACCCCCATCTGTGCAGATCCGCCGACAAATCAGTCAAAGCGACTTGCATGCAGTGGAGCCGGTGTAAGCCAGGCGAATTGGTGGCCGGGTGGACGGATGGCCGTGTCTCTTTCTCGGATGCCTCCCCAGGCGAAGGCGTTGGAAAAACGAGGCTGGTTACCCCCATCGAAAAAAGCGGTTCCGTAATTGACGTTAGGTAAGAGCCAACATAACCGTTTCTTCCCCCCCCCCCCCCCCCCCCCCCAACGCCGATGTCTGCCTGGTCGGTGAAAACTCGACGTGATCGGTCCCGCAATGCAGGGATGCGAGGGTCCACGGTCATACGAGTACGGCTATGCACAAACTAAGTACACCCCCTCCCCACCCCCCCACCCCCCCCCTTCGCTGACAACTTTGCCTCACAAGAGGTTCTTAATGAGATGTATATTCTCCCTTCATGCGACTCGCCGAACTCCTTACGGTGCTCTGCGCTTGGTGGCAAGCAATGTCTGTCGGGTCGGTGAAAACACATTGTGTTTCGTTCCGGCATTGTAGGCACGCGAGGGTCATACCACTGTCGTCTTAAGAACTGCGCCCACGTGATCCTAAGAATGAATCGACTACAACCCCCACGCCGCTGCTGAATGAATGCACAATAGCCTGCTTGGTGATTTATTTTTTATACCATCGCGTCGCTCGGCGCTTAACATGGCAGCCACAATCCACACACAACGAGCGTCCAATAAAACCTGCTGCCTGCCGTTGCTTGATGCAGTCAGCGCTTGGCGTCTTTTAACACGATGATGATCACTTCGTCCGCCGAAGATCGTGACAAGACACAAATCTCCACACATCCGATGCCCCAATAATCGGCTTGGCGTTTTCTTGACGCCATCATCTTTTTGTTTCCTGTTGAATATGACAGACGAAGATCCACAGACACGTCGAGCGCCTAAAACCACAAGTCTACACGCAACGAACGCTTCAGACCTGGTCCGCGTTCGTTAGATACCATTACTGGTAACACCACGTCAGCGCTGACTGCTTGTTCAGTGGTTACGACGTGTCTCATAACGGCACTGTTTGATTCCATCACCTCGCTCGTCGTTCGATGCTCAATGTGGCAGGCACGATCCACACGCAACGAACACCTAATAACCTGCTTATCGTTTTTTTAATACCGTCACCTCGCTCAACGCCTAATACGGCCGGCATTGACAACACGCAACGAGCACTCAACAACCTGCTTGGCGTTTTTTTTTCATGCCATCACCTCGCTCAACGCTCAACATGGCCACCACAACCCACACAAAACGAACGCACCATACTATGATTGACGTTGCTCTATGCCTTCACCTACTTCTTCGTTTAGCAGGGTACTGGCGAGATAACAATTTTAGTTGGACAGGAAAACATACCATGTAAACAACAGCAGTATTGAAACCGGCGAACGCCACATAATCCAAGACCAACCGACGATAATGAGCAAAAACACTGGCGAAAACGGCACTTTATACCAGTTTTTCGCGACATATATAACCCAAGGCCAACCCACGAAAATGTAGCAAAAAACGGGCCAAAACGACGCTGTAAACGATTTGTTGGTGAGTTGCCACGTACTACAGTTAGTAGTAATCAGGAGAACACACACAAAAACGACGCTGTAAACGATTTGTTGGTGAATTGGATAGTCCTTGATTGAGGACATTCGTCGGTTTCAAAATTATCATTACATATTGTCCCAATCAATCAAATTTGGCAGTGAAGGTAAAAACACCCGAAAATGGAGGCACGACCCACATTTTTTTTTTCTTGGTCACATTTCCCCCTCCCCCGTTTAATGAGGCAGGCACGATCCACATGGGGGCGCATACGTCCTCATCGCGTACAGTTTTGGGTCTGTGGTTTTGTGGGATACCACGGGTCATTGCTCAATCGGACAATTCGATCGATGCGCCACAGGCCTGGCTGGTATCCGGTGGATGGCGTGGGCTTCTGGAAATTTCTTGGCACTCAGGTCCGACGAGAAGTGCCGCAGTTCTGACGGTCGGTAAATTGTTCACGCGTCGGGCAGATCATCGATCGCCATTGGATGATCTAGATCTTTTACGGGAAGATCTGTATGGTCTAGTTCATGTTACCGGGTGGGAGCCGTGCGATCTGCATCATCTAGCAACTGCTGTTTTCAGGATGGGATCTGTACTCTATGTGTTACAGACCCTACACAACATCTCACAACGGCAGCTATAGGATGTACTGTGGATGGTTTATGTGATATATATGACCTATATGATCTACATGATCTATATCGCCATGTGTCGGATCATCTGGATCATCCAGATCATGATCTGTCCGATGATCTAGATCATTCAGATCGTGATCTATCAGCTGATGTACATGATCTACATCGTGCTGTCCGATGATCTACATGATCTAGATCGTGATATGTCCGATGATCTACAGTAGATCATCTAGCTCGTGACCTGTCCGACGTGGGTGTGGTAGTGTACACGGTAGGTCGGAGAAGGTTTTTCGAAACAAGAATATAGGCGCAGCGTTTTTTGTTGTTGTTGTAAATATCTTCCATCGAAATTTGAAGAAAGGGCCGAGTTCACTGCGGCATACATTTGACTACTTGTGTTTGCGAAGAAAATTAATCGCCAAAACCAAAAAAAAAATCGTTCATCCGATCCGTGAGTACTGTTAGGGCTAGGGCTAGGGTTAGGGTCATGGGTAGGAGTTAGGGTTTTGTACTGATAATCGCTTGTTCTCGTACCCTTTTACGCTTGTTTTGCCGTCTCGAACGTTTTTCCTTTTCCGCCCGCTCATCGGGAACAGCTCCAGGACCGGTGTTGCACGAGTTTATAACATATCGCAGAAGCATTGCATTGGGAACGTTCGCCTCGGGAACACTGGCAGCGGTATCAGAGATATGGCCTGGCTACCAGCACAGGTATAACCTGGACGCGTGCTTCGATGGGAATAGCGGTTCGTATCCAAATTACTTCTGCCCGGCCGGCCGCCTAACCGAGGCGCCACCAAATACAATTCAGCACCAGGGTCACTACTATTTTATGCAGGCTCGTTTCCCCCCTCCCCACTACGACGGTACGTGCCTTCATCATGTCATTGTCGCGAGAAGACTTCAGCCTTCCCCCCTCGTCGACTCGACTCGAATTGCGCCTACCCACGCCGATAGGCGTTCTCAGCAGTTAATTGATTCCTTTGTAGTTTCGAGTTTTGTGAAATAGAACTCGAATGTCCGACCTACGTGGGATTCGAGCCTCGGAGCCAACTTGAGTAGCGTTCGCGGGCTCAGGGTCAGACCGCCGGGGCGGGCGGCTATAGTCTCTGCCTATAGTTCTTATTTGCTACATGTGGTCAAACCAATCAAACAGCATATGAATCAGCATGAATGCCTTGGCGGCTCACCACACGCGTTTTTTTTTCTTCGCATACTCGTTGGACAGTTTGATGGTTTACACAGACGGGAAAAACATGAACACACAATCAACCCCTAGTTTGTGGTAAGCTTTTCTTGGTCCATCTTTTGGTCAGGTTTACGTGGAAAACCTATGTTACGTCGGGTCGTTCCACCCGTCTCTCGATACCTTCGGAGAACATGCGCACGGCTCCTGCACACACCACATCATAAAAAAATGGGTTTCAAAATGAGTCGATACGTCGTTCTGATTGCACGTCAGATCCGCTGCGACGGTCTCATGAACGTTTGTACGAACATAGTCTATACTTCACCATATTGCACCTGGGGCGTTACAGAATTTCGTTCTCTAGCTTCTCCGTCGCCAAGGACTCACCAAGGCCATACTGCTCCTGGCTGATTAAGGTCAGGTCTTGGTCGCGTCAATCGTCTTGTTTGTGCGTGCGGGACCGTGGGCCTTGGTTTATTTTGCATTTTTTTCAATTCTTGTACCGGTACATCCCTGAGAAAACAAAAAATTAAATCAGCACACGTCCGCCGTCGTCAAAAACACTAGCACTACCCGTCCAAGCACAGAGTACAACAACAGCAGCAGTACTACTTGCTCTGTACTCTGTACACCTCGTAGCTTTCAACTGGCAACGACGGCGGCGTGGAGCGGGACGGGGCGCAGGCAGCCCCGCCCCGCTCCCCGCCCAGCGGGAAAAAACGCGTGTTCTTTGCCGAGGGAATACACACTATTTTTTGCTTGGTCACTCTGTCCTTTTTTTGTGAGGATTCACGAGCGACAGGAGACGCCGTCTGCGTTGTTGGCCGGGAACATCCTGTAAAACATGTTTTTACAAGAGTACGGCAGTACTAATTGGTCTGTACTATTAATATTTATATGTACGCACAGCTTCGCGTGTTCTTTGCCGAGGGAATACACACTCTTTTTTGCTTGGTCACTCTGTCCTTTTTTTGTGAGGATTCACGAGCGACAGGAGACGCCGTCTGCGTTGTTGGCCGGGAACATCCTGTAAAACATGTTTTTACAAGAGTACGGCAGTACTAATTGCTCTGTACTATTAATATTTATATGTACGCACAGCTTTCAAAACCGGCAACAGCGGCGGCGGGGCGCGGACAATCCCGCGTATCGTGCGGTATGATATGTATGCGTGCCAAGGATGATGACCTCTCCGACTCTGACTCCGTTATCTTCTTAGGGGATGAGTTCGCACGAAAAGCACACCCACTACGTGTACGAGTCAGGAGCGAGGAGTCAGGAATATACTATTTACCGTAAAAGCGTCACTGGGACCCGCGTGCAGGGCAGCTAACCCCTTTGCACGTTATACCCAATGGCAAGCAACAAAATGAGTGCGCCCCCCGCCCCCCTCCCCCTTGCCTTCCACGCCCCCCAGCCATGTGGCACTCAGCCGGAGGCGATCGGAACCTCTAGCAAAACTAAAAGCACCGGCCCCAGAGCGATTTGCGCCTTCCGAGACGGTTCGGTTTCCATGGCAGACACCGCCTTCCAAGGTCAAACGGGTAGGGGCGGCGTGGGGGGCGGGGGCGCTATCATGGGGGGTGGTAGCGGGGCGATACCGTGGGCGTCAAAGGCGGGACACGTCGAAACGATTTTTGCGTGCGCACATAAGCCTGAGGACCCGGATACCTTTGCAACCGGGAGTTACGGGTCAAGCATCAAAGTGTGGCACGTGCCAACCATGGACCTTAAGGTGAAACGCACGATACTGCTGTAGGGGTATATGGCAGTCACTTTTGGCCAAACATGCCTAGGTTGGCGGGGTTCCTAATCTGGGAAAGTAACCAATACCAGGTATAAGGTATAGTATAATCCGATATTATCGTTTTCGCCGTGGAACTAACCAATATAGTTTATTCTGATACTATCGTTTTCTCCGGGGAACTAACCAATATAGGTTGATCCGATATTATCGTTTTCCCACTAGTACGGGTCTCCTGGACTAGTGTTATAAGACTTGACCCAGTAGGAAGTACCAGTGGTATATGTCTAAACCATGGTATCGTTCATCGGGTCAAGCGTCGTGGTGGTGTACGTGCCAGCCACGGACCTTAATGCCTTTGTAACTGGAAACCCGTTTGGGGGGGGGGGAATCTCTTGGATTTAGTATAGGGAGGGGTTTTGGGAGGCATGCTACGGTAAGGGCCATGTCCACACACATGTTTGGCCCCTTAAGAACTGCGTTTATCACATTTTGGGGGGACAAAAAACTATCATGAGTTAGTGTAGGATAGCGTTTTACAAAGGTGAGAGGGTTCGAAGAAAAAAGTGGTTGGAGTTTTTTTTTTTTCGCATTTGGGGGTTTTGAGGCATTCATTGGAGCTGCTCAACCGAAGCGTTATCCATATCTCTGAGATCTGGTCGTGTAGTATTTGTGAATACAGTTTGTTGGGTACACCTGTTAATAGCCTAGCCCGTGAGGTGGTGTATCGGGCTTGGCTTGCATTTTGTCTCAAAATGAGTGTACAGTGTATAGTGCATCGTGCAGTTAGTGTATAGTGTATAGTATACAACTCCTCAAGCGCGGAACCTCGAAAAATATCTGGGCTTTTCACGGATCGGCTCACGTTTCACGGGTGGAGTCGAGTCACTGTTCGCGGGTCGGGTCGGGTCAGTCAGGGCGATCCGACCCGACCTGTGAAGGTAAAGCTCTTGACCCGACCCGACCCGACCCGACCCGACCCGACCGGACCCGTGAGACTTCGAATGCCTCCTGACGCGTGACCCTACCCGACTCGACCCGCGATACGTGAAATCCTCCTGACTCGACCCCGCGGGTTGGAACACGACCCGCGAAAAGCCTTCAAAATATTAGGTGCATCCCCATCGTAGCATCCGTCGTGGCCTACCTAATAATGCCTATTATTACATAATATGACACTACCAGGTGCATACAGCAGTACTCACGACGACCCTACGATCAAAGACGTAGGTTGACGGCACTCTTTCCGCCCTGCTCCTTGACGGACAGCTGTCAAGGAAAGCCGTCAAGGACATCCGTCAAGGAATTCCACACACTAAAAATAGTATGATAAGTCCATCCCTTGACGGAACAGCCATCAAGGAACTCCACACACTAAAGCTAGTATGATAAGTCTATCCCTTGACGGAACAGCCGTCAAGGAACTCCACTAAAACTAGCATGGTAAGTCCATCCCTTGACGGAACAGCCGTCAAGGAACTCCACACACTAAAACTCGTATGATAAGTCCAAATACGTCTTGACGGGTCATTACTAGACCGTCAACCCACACCTCCGGGTACGGCAGGGGTCGTAGCACCTCTTGCCCTAAAGTCTGTCACCGAGGGGGCGGGGACTCCTCATCCAAGGACATATCCAACCACCATTATTTCCGCACCGTAGCACCAGTCCTGCCTCTCGCCACAGTCGGATCAAGGGCACGGATCATTGTAGCATCATACCCCCACTTTAAGGGGATGTTGTGATACACCTCCACTTTCATCGCCGGGTTTGGATAATTTCATCGCCGGCTATCATCCTCGCACGGGCGACTCTGTATCACGCGTTCAAAATGACTTTGGGCGCCCGACGTTTTTGGCGCAGCATAGCCCGCCCTTCCCCTGCGATCGCAACGCAAAATTAACGTTAACATGATCATTAACATCAACGTTAACATTCACATTCACATTCACATTAACATGAACATTCACATTCACGTTAACATTCACATTCACGTTAACATTCACATTAACATTAACATTAATTAACATTAATATCAACATTAACATTAAACACGAACATTAACATTAACATGATCACTAACATCAACATTAACATTAACAGTAACATTAACATTAACATTAACATTAACATTAACAGTAACATTAACATTAACAGTAACATTAACATCAACATTAACATTAACATTAACAGTAACATTAACATTAACATTAACATTAACCTTAACATTAACATTAACATGAACATTAACATTAACATCAACATTAACATTAACATTAACAGTAACATTAACATTAACATTAACATTAACATTAACATTCACATTAACATTAAAATTCACATTCACATTCACATTCACATTCACATTCACATTCACATTCACATTCACATTCACATTCACATTCACATTCACATTCACATTCACATTCACATTCACATTCACATTCACATTCACATTCACATTCACATTCACATTCACATTCACATTCACATTCACATTCACATTCACATTCACATTCACATTCACATTCACATTCACATTCACATTCACATTCACATTCACATTCACATTCACATTCACATTCACATTCACAATAAGTATTCAGACCGCAAAGGAGCCGGGGGGGTCACTCGCGCGAGTGACCCCGAGCCACTGCAAAAAAACAAAAAAACAACAACAGCAACAACAACAACAACAACAAAACTAAACAGCATAACACCCCTACGGTAGCCTGGGTGGTCTCCACAGAAAGCCTCGATCGAAACCCTCCCTCCTCAAAACAAAGGCGGCAGGGCAGGTTACCTCACGCGGACAGACCGGCACGAAATGCAGAATTGCTGTAGTTCGGCGGATGACTTCACACCGATAGGCCGGCGCGATTGACAGCTTGGCGTGGATCTCACTAGATGTCCAGTGCTGTAATTTGAAATTATTAAGTAAACTATCGGCGGCAGGTGACCTTAATCGGGCAGACCGGCGCGATCTACAGCTTGGCGTGGAGCGCCGACGGCCGGCGGATAGTGTCGACGTCTGGAGAGGGCACCGTGTGGATCTGGGATGCGGAGTCGGGAAGGGCTGAGCAGAAGTTAAAGCTTCACATGCGAGCGTCTCACCGTGCGCAGTGGGACCCCTTCAACAAAACGCGCCTCGCCTCTACCGGCGCCGACGGAAGGTCAGGTTAATCCCGTTAGGATCAGAGTTTATTATCCAAAAAATTGATTCCAAGTAAATCGCCAGAAGTAAAAAAAGTAGGTGCGTTGCGTTTCTAACACCGATACAAAACAGTTAGAACTACCGCTTGTTATCCCACTCTCATTTCAAGTTATTTGTCGGCAAAAATATAGATGCACTTTCTAAAACTAAACATTTACAACCAATTTTTTGTACTTGTAGCGACCTCCCTACCGTAGCGTTTGATCCAACCCTATCCAACCCTAACCCAAGCCTAACCAAACTCAACCCAAACCAAACCAAACCAACCCAGCCCAACCTAACTCAAACCCAAACCAACCTGGATCTCCAAGTGAACGAGTGGAGACTACCATCCACTTGACGCTATTTTCAGGTACGCTTTGCACTATAATAGACTAAGTGGATTGTCCCACATTCAAAACGAGTAATTTATCTCCCAAGAAGGTGATTTGAACCCCTTCAGAAGTGCAACTACCTCTACGTCTTTTAGGGGAGAAATTACTTGGAATTAGAGTGGGGTTTTGTTTTGTGGCGGTAAAAGGGCCAACTCGTTTGGAACTTCAAGAGGAATATATATATAAGATAATAATATATAGATATAGATATAGATATAGATATAGATATATATGTATATGTCGCGAAAAAGTGACATGACCACGACAGCATCGGCCACATGAAAAAACACCTCGGTGTGGATCATATGCCGGAAAAAAAAAAAAAAAAACTGACGATTGCGGCATGGTGTTGTTAATACCTACACGCACGAAGAAGCTCTTAGGAAGCTGTGGCTTGGTGAGGTCGGGGGGGGGGGGTTGCCCGCACGGCACCGTAGGGCGCCGTGCGGCAGACACGCGTGCGGCTTGACGAGACATGCACCCGCTCGCCTTCACGCTCCGCCTGGAAGATTAGTAAGACCGCCCCTCCGTTGCCGTCGTGCTTCGGGCTTCAAGTACTGCATACAATCATGCGGCCCTCTCACGAGAGAGAGCGCCACAAGAAAACTTAACTTGATGAAAATTGCGGAGGAGTAAGAAATTGGCCAGATATTGATACGGCCGGTCGCCCGGGTGGCGTATCAGGTTATCCTTGAGCCTGGTATAGGTCAGTTTCGTGAGTTCGAATCCCCCCGAGTGCATGCTCGTATAAGTTCGTGGGGACTTTTTTTTCTTGTGCACCATTTGACTTGCGGAAAACGCGAGAGCGTGAGTTAGCAACACTCGATGAAAAATCGTCGAGCAGTTGGATAGCTCGACCCTATGCGGGATAAAAATTAAAGGCAAGAACCGGGGGGCAGAAGGGACGACACCTGTGACCACGGCTTGTCCAGAAGCTGGAAAGTAGAAGTGAAAAAAAACAAAAAAGAAAAAGTGGAGTGTGGGACATATTCTTCCTAACTAAGAACAGAAATCTAGCCTAAAAAAATAAACCATGACATTATGGACCTGTTTCTTGTTAGCCTTGCACTGTATGTGATCGGCCCACGAACAAGAAATAGCCGACTACAAGCGTCAGGCCCCCTTTTGAGGGGACGCCAAGAACGTCGGACTAAGAAGTGGCGCTTAGCGGCGAGCATTGCGCTACTGGCCGTTTCTTAAGAAGTTCCCGCCGAGAAACTCAGCTCAGCGTAAAAACTACGAGAAAATGAAAAACTGGACAGCGGTTATACTGAGGTTTGTGTCGGGCACACTCTTTCATGAAATAAGAAAATCTAATCTGAGACCAATCTTTCGGTTTCTTGTCAGAGGACCGGTACTGCGCACTAACTCTTATACAACAGGGCATATCTCCAAGGTTGCTCAACGTTGGTGTCACAATAAAGTTTCAAGTATATTGCTCAGATTATGACGGTTCTTAGCGACGGAGAACTACTGCTGCACCAGGTACAAACTTTTATGGTGTCATTCTGTGATGCTGCGAGCGCGACGCTTTGCAGTGTACTTCCCGTGAAAAAAAATACCCCCCACCCCCTACGCCGGGTGGGCACTTTCGTCGATGGTTGTTCCGACACGAGTAAGTAGGGCGGTGTTTCGATCTCCACAAAAAAAGAGGAAGCACAAACACCAAAATTCGAGGTTTGAAACACCCCGTTTTGTCTTCCCGGATGTTTTTGCGTTTGCGAAAAGAGCACGCTCACGGTTGAATCTCGGACGGGCCTTGCTGCTGTGGCACACACAGAGAGAAAGAGACCTCTCTCTGCAGGAGTCAATCCTCTTGGGATCCTGGTATACAGTACGGGCCCTCTGATAAGAAACCGTCATCATAATCATGGTATATGGTTCAAATGATGTCATTTTGCAGGAATATATAGAAAAATCCGGGAGCCGTTTCACTGAAGTTAGTGTAGAACGCACCCTCTCCCGAATAAGAAACCCAGCCTGGGTCGGTATTACTGTTTCTGATCGTGGTAGGTGTCTTGTACATTACTCGCACTGAGGGTCGTCGAACCCCAGGTGGTTGGCGGGCTACCGCATTCTTAATAATTCAGGCGCCGACGATAATACCAGTAAGTTTGTACTCTCATCGTACAGTACAAGACACCTAATAAGCGATAAGATGATACGAAAGCCAGTCGGGGATTTACAGGAAAGTAAGAAATTACTAAGCCGTTACACCGAGGTTAGTGTAGAACTCACCTTTTCTTAAACAAGAAACTCATCCCGGGGCCAGTATTGTCATGTTTCTTAGTGCATGATTGTGATTCTAAATATGACAATGTGATTCTTAAGGGGGGGGGGGGGGGGATGAAATGAATTCATACTACTTCAAGACAGTAACTATTTATGATGATAGAGGGAGGAAGAGGCACACGACATCCCAAAAGAGTTTACAACCAGCGCCTTTCACGGTTCGGATCACTTCTCGGTATGGTTAAGGAATTGGTGGCTGGTGGGGTATTACACCAGTCGGATCGTGTCAGGGTGACCCGACCCTGACCCGTGAGATACTAAAATCTCCTGACTCAACCCGGTCCCATCCATAGCGTTAAACCCTTTAGAGCCCCCAATCCCCTCCCTATACTAAATCCAAGTGATTTTGCAAAAAAAACGGGGTTGCAGTTGTAAACGGGCCAACAACACCCCCTGATCCAACCCGACACGACTCACGAGGTTTTGAAATATTTTTGGCCGGGTCATGATCCGTGAAAAGCCTTGGTTATGACGGCAGCTTCCGCTGCTGGAGTAGTAACCGTGACCGTCGGTGTTGACAGCTCGTGCCGTCGGTGCGACGGGAACCGCAGAAGGATACGCCAGCTAGCGCAGGATTGCGTGTACAGTTGAGCTATAGTGACACACAACATGTACGAAAATACGCGGAAGTTTGGTGAGCTTGAGCTTTATTTTTCCCCATCCGCCGGAGGATAAGAAAAAAATTAAAGCCGTGGTAATGTAGTCGCAGCCATTCATGCCAGCTTTTCAAGCTGACGTAGCGCCGTTATGTCCTACGGCGCCGAGGGCTCTCCCTTTTGTAACGGCGGCAAGGAGGTGCGAAAACGAAACGTACATGTTATCTCTTAAGGGAACCGGGGCTGTTCTAGCAGGTGTCGGTGAACAACGTACATATGCATACATTTAATGCTAACCTCGCTGTTGCCCCGGGATCACTGCACCTCTGCTTTCTGTGCGCTCGCCTGTGTTGCTCGGCAGTCTGGTTATCTTCAGCGAACAGGGTACCGTGGAGCGAGTCTACGGCCATCCAGGGGCTCTATTTGGCTGCGACTGGTGCCCTGGGCTGGTCAATATTATCGCCACAGGTTGCCAAGACCGCAACGTCCGGGTGTTTGACGTTTCATCCCCCCCCGGATCAGAACCCCTGTTCATCCTGTTGGGCCACCTTCAAAGAGTGTTCCATGTTTGCTGGTACGTCACTCGTTCCTTTTGTTTGGATCTTTTTTTCAAGTACGAGTACGGGCAATTTGTTCGCGCCCTAAAAATGAAGCTGTTTAAAAAACAAAATCGTAGTTTTTTCGCAACATCTGGCAAGTTGTTGCTCGTGTGTGCGCTGGATGAGCCGAGCAAACACGTCCCAGCACAGCGTCGTTGCCTTTCTCCTGAAAGCCTTAATCTCGTGAACTAGTCTTACCATAGTGTCGTCATCCTTCTCCTGACACCTTCCTCTCTAAGGGCTTAATTGTTAATTGCTAGCAAATATGCCCCATTTTTCCTCGCAGTATAGGGCAACAATAACACATGTTACGTGTATGACATCACTATTGTGCAACTCGACGGTATCGTACTGTACATGATAAAGAAGTATTGCCGTGCACGACGCCCGTGCCATAAGCGGTTCGTTTTGTAGGTTGACATACGTGAACGGCGTTTTAAGGCGTGACATCCTAAGAACTATAATCGGAGCTCTCAAACGTAAAAAAAACAAAGCCCGGAACTCCTCCATATATGCCACCGATCATCGTTTGTACGAGTAGTTCCCATACGAGCAGCTCTCTCATTGACTCCAGAACCACGCTGCATTCCCCCTTAGCACAACCCTTCACTACATAACATTTAAACTTTAACACAATCCCTCACTATATCACGCTTCACCTTGACAAAAACACTCACTACACCGCACTGCACCGCCTTTACCCTCAACACGACCCCTCACTACACCGCTCGGACGCTTTAGGTCGCCCCTCCTCCAAGGTACGCTGGCGAGCGGTTCAGACGACGGCAGCGTCATGGTATGGTGCTTCGAACCAGAAGCGCTGCAGAGGTCGAGTCCAGGCGGACCTTATCGTACGCTCGGCCCAAGCGCGGTGCTGAAAGGCCACACGAGCAATGTCCGCCCGCTGCACTGGAACAGCGAAGTACCGTGGCTGCTCCTGTCAGGGTCGTGGGACGGGACGGTGCGAGCGTGGGATGTTCGCCGAGCCGGGATTGGGCAGCCGCGCGGGCCGCCACCGTCGGCTGGAGGTGCTGCTCATCCGTTCGACACCGACGACAACGGAGCTTGCATCGCGGTGATGAACGACCATGTCGCGGATGTGTACGGCATCTCCGCAGCTCCCGGCCGGCCGTTCCTGTACATTTCAGTGTCGAGAGACACGACGCTGCGACAGTTCACGCTAGAAGGGGTGGTCTCCAGCGTTAAGACGAGGGCGGTTGTCGCAAATTCTCTGGTCGGATCTTTGGGAGACACCAGGGAAGCAATGCTCCCCGACACGCCCACATCGTTGTGCGGTGGGGCCTCTAGGCTTCTCGAAACAAAGCTTTGCATACTCAGACGTAGCGAGGGGTTGCCGTCGGTTGAAGCGAGTCGAAAGGTCTTCGATTTCTTCTGGGGCTCGGACGGAATCGATACCTTCTGGGAAATGGTTCGCTGGGTCACGGCTTCCTCCGCCCGCGCTTCCAACTCTGTATTAGCATCGGCCCCGCAGAGGTCCCGTGCGAGAGAACAACAGTCGGGGGACAACAATGTCACAGGTAGGGGGGGAAGCGTCGCGGCGGACATTGAGTCTACACCAATTTGTCTCCGAGAGACACCCGGAGGTCTCGTGATAATGGAAGAGCGCGTGGTGCACCGCCATGCTAGGAGGGCATCGGATCAGGTAACAGCGAACCGGTTGCAAAACAACCCGTTTTTTATGGTCCAAGACAGGAGAATGAGCAAGTCGCATTGCATGGAGCGCGCGTCCCGATTGCATCTGGCCACCGGAGATCTCAGAAGCTCGTGCGAAGTGCTGATTGGCGTAGGGTGGTGGGAGACGGCATTGGCGTTGGCCCCCGGTGTCGGCTTGGAGTACTGGAGGGAACTCTCCGGTCGCTATATCGATGTGCTCCAATCGGGGGGGAGCGGGAGAGATCCCGGTGAAACGCGCGGAGAGGGAGGTTTGGATACGTCGACGTTGGTGACAGCTCTCTTAGTGTCGACGGGAAGAGCCGCGGAAGCAATCGACGTTCTCGACGGGTCCGACGAGGCGATGACTCTGGCGGCAACGGTAGCGGATGGCGCCTTCCCCCCTCGCGCACCATCAGAAATTTTAAGCGAAGAGCGCTCCCCGCCTCCGAAAAACGCCGGCCGGGAAGGAAGCAACGGTCGTCGAAATGAGAGTAAGATGGCAGGAAGGAGAACACAAAAAGGACTATACCCCGAGGATGGTGCGGACGCGAAGCTCCTCGCCGCAATAAAGGATGTGGGGGTGGGGTACGGAAGTGAAGATCACGGGGGAGAACCGCGATCGAGAGATCATCCTGGTGAGGTTGCAAGCTCAATTGAAGAGGGGAAGGCGTCACCAAAAGAGACAATCGTAAGCGGGCGTCAAAGGGAGCGGGGAGGGCACGGAGTTTCTCCAGAGTCTGCGAGAAGACTGTCGCTTGAAGGAGAGTTCAAGGGTGCGATGTCGACGACAGCATCAGAGTATTTATCACCGCACACGCGGGGGGGTGATTCCCTAGCCTGTCAGACAGCGCTGGCGTCTCAGCAACGTGACTACGGCGAGGCGATGCTGCACAATATCACGCGCCTCAAAGCTGAGGGGTTCTTCCGGGCGTCGCAGCCTGCTCTGGCGGCATCCGCGGTCTTGTCGGTTTGCGACGGCACTCGTTCGATGGCGGCACCCGCTATGTCCTTCCTTCTTCGAGGAGAAGAGCCGGAGTTGGCGTACTCCGCGGCCAGAGCATTGCGCTTCCCGGCGAGAGAGCTAGGTCCTCTTGCTGGGGAGATGGCGAGAAGGGCAGAGGCTTGGGGAGACCCGAACCTATCAGCCGAGCTTCTTTTAAATGCAGGAGGTGACGATGACATGGTTGACCGCGGGCACAGCAATGGAGGAAGCACTGCAGCTGAAAACTCGCGCGATCAAGGTGGTGTTGACGCCGCGGTCGGTGACGGGGGATATTGGCCAGTTGATCTGTACGGAACGTGCGGAGAAGAGGCCGGCCCACGAGGAGCAGCTACGGTGATGTCACGGACTAGGAGTAGATCACAATACGCGTCCGGTGCCAGCGTTAAATTACGAACCAGGACATCGTACCTAGAAGATGCGGCCGCCGCCGAACGCCGCGGCATGGAGGCAGAGGTGATACGGTTGCTGGTGCTGGGCGGCGATTTGGAGCATGCCGCCGAGCGTGGTGTTTCGTTTCTCCGCAAGTTTGTGTCGGCCTTATCGCTTCCGGCCCGGTCTTTGAAGGCCGCGTCCGCGGTAGTGCGAGCGCTCGGCAATGGCAGCGGACTCTGCTCGCTGTCGAATCGTGTGTCCCAGGTACTCCGAACGGAAGTGCTCGCCTACTCAAGCTACATCGGCGCGCTCGAAGCGATGGCGAGGGGGTACCACCCCATCGTCACTTCGCTCCTGCGCAACGCCTCGAACTGTGTCCGAGCCGCCACGACAATGTCAGCAAGGCTGCCGGAACGGGAAGAGCGAGCCGATGCCGACGAAAAGAACGGTCCCGATGAAGATCATGGCTGTTCTCCGGCACGCCGCCGCCTTCGGCGTCGGAAGTCTCCACATCGGATAACCTTCTTCCCGCCGTGCATGTCCGTCGGAGCGTTAACCCTGGCCGCCATCGAGCACATCTTGGCGTGGTCAGCCGGGGGGGGGAGTCCCCACTCAGTGGAAGGTTGGGTTGGACCGCGTTGCACCCGCGAGACGGCGTTAAGAGTCGCACGTCGGATACGAACCGAGGAAGACTTACCTGCTGAAGTCGCTAAAGCTGTGGATGAACTCTTGTTGTCGGCGGAGTGTGGTGCTGTCGTCGCTACCAAGAGGACGGTCGCTCCTATCACAGCGACGACACCGTGTACCTCTCCAGCTTCCTCGGGTGTTTCGGAGACAAAAGGTGGGAATGATGCCGATAACGACAACGCCGGTCAAGCATACGCCGCGTTCTCTGTCGAAAACGATCAGGATAGAGACACCGAGAGCTGCAAAGCACGTGTTCCAACCTCCACCGGCGGCACAAGTTTATCGGCTTCGCAATCGCCATGGCAAGACGACTATTTGGACGTCGTCGTTGGCGGTTCCCGCCTGCCCAGCTGCCGCCACCACGAGCGGGTTGCCTGGAGAACGCAGCAAAACACGACGGCATACCAAAGGAGAGATACGCTAGCAGGCTACCTCCCGCCATCCACGGCTTCCCGTGAATTCGGGCAAGATGCATGGCCAACGGCGCGGAGAGCGACATTTTTATTGGAAGACGGAGAGACTGCAATGGGGTTGAACGAAGCCGTCATGTGGGCAAAGGTCAACCCTTTCAGCCCACTCAACACGGGCTCGCGGATCATGCCCTTCTGAGCGGCGTAAGGCCATTCTCATCGACGAACTTTCCCCCTTACTGTCGAAATTTTATTTTTCCTGTTTGTTTGTCGTGATTGCCCCTCCCCCCAAAAACGCCGGTCCTGGTATATTTTTTTCGGGGGGGGAGATCTCGGTCGGTGGTTGTAGAATCGCGGTCGTAGAAACTGTAAAAACTCGACTTCGGCAATCTCGATCGGGATCCCAATTTTGAGACGCGGCGTAAATTAGAAACTCGCACGATTTTGAGGTCTACCTGGTTTGTGCCAAACCCGGCGCTGCGGTGGTGCCCTGATGGCTTACACATACAAAAGACGAAGTCCGCAATTGCGCATCGAGGTACTTCTTGCAACGGTCAGGTGTAGGGTTCCGATGTCCCAATACACATCATTGCGTAGGAAACTCTCTAGCGGCTTGATTCGGAGCTGCACTCATCCACAATGCGCAGTTCGACGTTTGACCAAGTTTAGCCCATCAAAAGATCCTTTTCACTGCCGTTTCTGCGATATTTAAGCCGTTTTTCGTCTTCATTCATTGTTCATTGCCGCCGCCAAGCTCTGGGCTCGGAACACAAAAAAAAATCCCTCACGAGGTTTGTTTGCGATTTTCCGACGACAAGGAAGGGGTACTCGTAACCGCGAGGGCGCTCAGTCGAAAAGCGGAGAACTAATAGATGGACCGCAAAAACCCTCAGTCGACAACCCTCCATCACAACTGGATCAAGGTATTCAGTGGGGGCCGCGGATGCATACCCAGCGCAAGGGCTACATATCTATCCACAAGTGCGCGAGCACAACAACGCCATCCACGGCGTAGTCGTAATTGCCACCACAACATATTTTGACCATTAATACGTCCAACACCTGCGCCTAACGATCTCGACAGGCAAGCACCAATCTATCTAAACAGCTAAATACAAAGGCGGTACGTGACGTATCGCCCAGCCGTCTCGCTGGGTCGGGTAATCTTGCACACTTGTCCTTTCTGCGAAGGGTGCAACCGTAACACAGCAGCCGCAACCGATAACAACAAAGCGAGGAGGGGAGGAGAGGGGAGGCGAGGGGCGATTAATCGCGTCGGCAGCCACATGCGCGCGTTACACCGTGCAAAAATACGTCCATGCAATAACGTACCATATTTTGACCAATCACGATTCTCCGAGGGAAACAGGCAAGAGCTTGCGTCCACTTATTCCCGCGCCGTGCGTGCTTTTGGTATGAACGGGCGACGAAGAGCAGTCATGGGGGGGGAGGAGTAAGGCCACTCCCGGCTACGTACTCGTAGCACGTACCAGGGCATGATCACCACAAACACCAACCAGTTACGGTCGAGTACACCGTCGTCGCGTGCACGATGGACGCTCGAAAAAAGACCAACGAAGGACCTACCGCACAATACTCACACAACCTAGCAGAACTTCTCGGTGCAAGTGCTCCACACGACGCGCGGCACAGCCACACCACAGCAATAGCACGACAAAACACAACAAAGAAGCACAGTATAGCACAGCACAGCACCACATAGCAGAGCATAACACAAAGTAGCACCCCACCACATAGCAGAACATAAAACAAAGTAGCACAGCACGACACCACAAAGCAAAACAATCCACAGCGAAGCAAAGTCACAGCTCAACACATCATAGCACATTAGCGCACCTGCATTCCGTAAAATCTGGCCACCGGGTCCGTTGTCTGTATACGGGGAAGCTGCGTGTCCTTAAGCTTATACCGCTTGAGGAGTTCTGCTTTCTCTTCCGGAGCGAGAACCTGAATTGCACGGCACCGCACGGCACCGCACGGAGCACAAAATTAGAGGAACACAGCGGCGGAAACCGTGGCTTGGTCAGGCTAACGCCCAATCGCACCCTTCGGCGGGACGAGGTCGATCTACACCGCGTTTGCCGCACACACGAAAGAAGCAAAGGGTACATGATGCCACTTGGACCGCGCACGACACACGTAACAGGACAATAGGGCGCTGCATGGCGTTGTTGCACACTAAAGGAGCAGAAGGCGCACCATGCTGGCATTACTCATTCGGCACCAATAAGACGTAAGAGGCGGGCTTGCGCGACGGCAACGCAGCTAACAAGACCCCTCGGCGTTCGGCGAGCCCTTGACCAAGCTCTCCATAGGAGGTTGTACTCGTATCCGTGCGTGGCCGTAGTCGTATGACCGGAGTCGTATGACCCTCGCATCCCTGCTATGCCGGGACGGAGCATGTCGGGTTTTTCACCGACCTGGCAGACAATGCTTGCACCAAGCGCGAAGCGCCGTGACGTGTTCGGTGAGTCGCATGAAGGGTGAGCTGCATCCTACTAAGAACCGCTTGTTAGGCGGGCTTCGGCACCAATTGTCAGGGCTCACGCGAGCAATTACTCTTGTGTCTTTGCAATACTACGCTTTTGTGCTTGTTGCTTCATGACATCAATCGTCGCCATGGAACCGTGTGTTACGCTTCGTCAACAACATGTTTTAAAGTGTGTTCTTTAGCCAGGTACAGCGCCACTCGCGCGAGTGGCCCATACTCGATAGTGAAAGCGAAACCCGCCTACCGAAGACCTTGTGTCCCGCCGTGAACAAAATCGGGGCAGATTTCTTCCCCTCACCCTGTGCTCCGGCACTAGCGTGTGCTCCGTGATGTCCAACATCAACTCGGCGTCTTTGAAGTCCTCTACCTGAACCTGTGGGGGCAGCATACAACCGGGATACGCGAGGCGGGGTACAACAAGTTTTCATCTACAATGTTTGCTGCCAACGGAACCTGTAGAATTTCCTTCGTAGATCGTTCTTGGCCGTGGCTCAGACTCTACGGAGTTGAAAGCGTCTGACCTATCACGTGAGCCACGTGAGTCCGACCGCGGGCCGCGCAGAACAGAGCATTGTTTCCTCGATTGCACCCCGCACCGAAATGTACATGCCAGTGACTCAGTGCACATAAATCGCGTAAGAGTCAAAACGGCGCACACTGCACTTGTGCAAGGCAATATGGCAATACGGCGGACCTTTCAGAAGCATCCACGACGTCAATTCATCGCACGATGCGCATGCCGTTCATGAGCAGGTCTGCTTGTGTTGCGTCTAACAGACACGCATGCAGCAGGTTAACCTAGCAAGCAGACCGACGAAGTATCGTACATCGGCAACAACGCAACATCACAACGAAATCCTCGACCGCTATGGTATAACCACACGTGCCGGTACCCCAGCCGGACCAACCGCAGCCACAACCGACGGCGACGCCACATCCTCCCAGAAGCTTGCATAAAATATGGTACTTCGGAGAATAGCTATAGCTTCGCCAATCACTCGCGCAGAATATATTCAACTGTTGTAAATTTGTGTGTGTGTTTTTCGGTCGGCGGCGACGGACAAATAATCGCTTCATATAATCGCTTCAGCTATCTCAAAAGGGGTCCTTCGTTTTTGGCACCATGTAAATTAGAAACCCGCATTCGCTCCAATGAATACCTCTCGTTGGGCGCAGAGCTCCATGATGGCTGATCGGGCGAAAGGTGTAATGCCGCCCTTGATCACGATGATCGCCTTCTTAACCTCCTCCGCCAGCATCTTGTCGGAGTAGCTCCGGATGGGCTTCACCCCGACCTGACCGCACCACGCAAAACAAACCACAGTGCAAATAATACCAACAAAAGCAACAACAAAAAGCAGTAAGGGTTGCTTGCTTTCGCGTCAAGCCAAGGAAACAGGGCGCCGTTGTTGCCCTGCTGCCTAACGGCAACGCATAACACACGCAACGCAAATAACACAAAAATACAACAAAACATAATTACGGTCGCTTGTTTGCGCCAATCCGAGGACACGCGGCGCCGCTGCTCTCGTTCCATTTGCAAAAAAACATGAACAGAGGTCGCTTGCTTGCATCCACCCAAGGACACACGGCGCCGTCGCCCTACTGCAGTTTGCAGCATAAATGGACGAGGGTCGCTTGCTTGCGTCAATCAAAAGACACACGGCGCCGCCGCTCTACGCCACTTGCAAAAAACAAAAACGGGTCGCTTGCGGGCGTCCACCTAGGGATGCACGGCATCGTTGCTCTACTGCCGTTTGCCCGACAAAATAGCCGAACCAAAGCTATCCTCTCCTCTTGTTCGGATCACGTCCAGCAAAACACCCAAAACCACCCCTCTTCTTCTCTTACCCATAACTTCTCCTTTCCTCTTACTCGGATGTCCAGCCAACAACCCAACCCCGACCCTTCCTCTCCCCCTACTTACACACTTGTTGCTGCCACTTTATTTTGGTGCTCCAGCGAGAGAGTGAGCGGGTTACGATCAAATACATCGATCATAGCTCCCCTCTCCGCTTAATCCGGTAACCAGCCTAACACCCTGACTTAAATCCTCCTATCCCCCTATTCATACACTTGCTGCTGCCGCTCTACGTTTGGGTTCATCGAGAAGAGTGAGCGATATTCGGCCGGAGAAATCGCTGGTGCGCGCGGTCAAGCGACTCTTGCACTCCACCTCAATCGTGCACGACAGACAGCACTCACTAATAATAGTGTTGCCTATTATAATGCTACTGCTGTGAAATTTCATTTGCCACGTGGCTCATTGTCCCTTGACAAGGGTAAGCAAAAAACATGAATCAAGGATGAAAGTATCCCGACACGGTCCGAAAATCGGAGTTTCCAGGTCCCATACGAAATATCGTTCTGGGCCCCTCGGCGCGGGGGGAACTGTGACGGAACACTCGAAGTGGGCGCCTCTGCAAATCCGCTGGAGATGCAGGCGGTGCGCCGCGCTAATGCGTGCTCTAAAGCTGTCAAGCTGTAGCCCAACGACAAACGCAGGTGCTGGAGTTGTCGTGTTTGCCGAACAGAGACGACCGTGTACTATCGGAGACAACATAGTCTATGCACTATAGCCTACGCACAATAACTAGTACCAGGGTACCTGGTAGCTTCATCGAGCTTCATACAAGGTGCAGTATTTAATAGCAGTATTTCGTAAGTTAGCTGTTTAGCGCATTGGCAACGATCCCTCGCACATGGAGGTATGATACGCCTACAAACCTGCCGCTGCCAGCCGTTGATGTTGTTCCCATGACACCATGACAGACAACGGGAAGCAAGGAGAGAAGCACGTACGAATAGTAATCTTACCTTCTCGTCGTCCGGGAAGAAAACAAATATCTGGTCCATAGGGTCGTCCACCTGGAGGCCAAAAGCGCACGGTCAACAAGGGGTCATGCCAAAAGTTGCTTGTAATTACCACGTGGCATGTGGTTGCAGGGCGATACGATTGAGAAACGTCGAATGGCGGCAAGGATAGGAGTGAGGTTGGTGAACGGTACATGGCAACTATGTGTAGGTTGGCAACGACCGACATCGGCAGAGCGACTTAACAGCAGCTGTGAAGCAGTTCACAGGATCACCGGTCAAAGCTTTGACCAAGTCCATCCCAGGAGATGCAGCAACTGCTGTAGGAATAGTCTTGTAGAAGCCTATATTGTTGTTGTTCTCACATTAACTCGCATAATCAAGTCCGTGGTCACAGGACAGGCTCCAGTCACTCTGGATCTGAGGAATACCCCAGGGAAAACACACACACAACCCAAGGTGGTACACGCATATATCACAGCTGACGCAATTCATGCCTCCACCAGAAACATATAAAAGTGAAATCGGGAGTCAGTCTACGATGTGCCAGGTCCAGGCCGGTGCATACGTCTCACTACTCACGCCTGGAGAAAACAAATATTCCGATTGCCACCCAAGGAAGACTACCACGTATATATTACACGTAGTTTATATATATAGGCACCGCACTGCCCACGCCTCTTCCTTTCGCGGAGCTCGGTCCTGCTCCAAGCCTGTGCCTCGTGTTTTCACTTCGGATCGAAGACGAGAGACCACAACGAGAGGAAACGAGGCATTACCTACCACGTACATGATAACAACCTTAATATCGTAGCCCTAACTAGCCCCAACCCTAAAGGAACACACCATACTCCTCGACTGCTGCTGTGCCGTGTATACAGCGGCAGCGGTTACGTAACAACATGAATACCACAGACACGACATACTCGTTTGTATAACATCTGGTACTAGGTACCAGAGGGTATTAACAACAAGGTTCCCGACCGCACAACCGTACGCCACACACACCTGCCCACCTTTTCTACTAAGAGAGTCATGTCCTCCCGCTTAGGGTCGGTCCCGAAGTCCTCCACGAACTTTTCCGACGTCATCGACACGTGCTCCTGAAGCACGTTGTAGCCCCGCTTGTCGAGCATCTTCATGCAAGTCTGCCGAATCCGGTACAGCTTGTGCCCTTCATCTGACAACCGCGGCCCCGCAGCACCCTCCATCTGTACTCACTTGCGCTTCTCTGAAGTCAAGACTTCAACGCGACACAGCAGCGGCAACAGCAGCAGCAGCCAGCCAGCAGCAGCAGTAGGTATTTGTGCTGTCGTCGGTGCCTAGCTAACTAGCCAGGAAGGTTTTTTTGCTTGCTATAAGTAGCGAGCTTTACGCCCGAAATATAGCGACAGAGTATACGGCGGTGTGGACGTATAGGCAGAGGTTGTCAGCAATGGAGGTTCTCAGGTGTCCACGCCCTCCCCAGAGGCTGTACTGATCTCCAGGAGCCAGGAGAAAGACACACAAGGATGCAGCAGTGTCACAGGCTCAGTTTTGAACTATTTCCAACCACTGAAGATGCTTCAACCACTGTTCTAGAACAAACGAGGTGCGCGTGCCGCTGCTACTTCGAGTGGGCAAAGCTACGACAGGTAGGCTCGCAGAGAGATGAAGTAGATATTGCTGCGCTCTGTGCTGGAGCTGCTGTGCCCTTGTGGTGAGGTTGGTTTCTCTAGCTTTTAGTATGGCCTAGTATGGACAACTTGTAGTTATTGTAAGAGAAAAGCGGGTTTCATCTGGAAATATTGGGATGTTTGTCTAGGGTAAGGGGCGTTACGGAAGGGAACATACCATTGGACGAAAATATAGATATCGTTTTTTCAATAAAGTAAATACAAAACGATATTTAAAACTTCGTTCATGGTGGTATTCACGTTCTCGGTGCCTCGAGGTCGCGTTTCGGGCTAAAAAAAGCGGTACTGGTGCTTGTGCTGCAACTGCTGCTAGACAGGGTGCTGGCTGCCAAAGAAAGCATGGGCTGGTTCGGTTTGGGACGACGCCAAGCTGGTGGTGAGGGTTCTCCTGGCGCACCCACGGTACCCAGCGATGACGGCAGCAAGCCAGGTAAAGTCGCCGGCGGAAGTCTGCAAGCCTCATTTTTGAATATCGATCGAGTTTAGAGGTCGTGGTGAAGATTGAAACGGCTGGGGGGGGGGATTGGGGCCTTCGCCTTCTGTGTCGGGTGCGTTGTAGAAGAATAGCAGCTTTGGAGAGGATGCAGATGAAGCTATGATACACCCTGCTGCTGAAGCAGTGTCCCCTCGAAAGATCCTTCCAAAAAAGGTGCGATTGGGCGCGATTGCCCTCGTGGCTCTTACGAGCATGATGATTTTTGTATCGCATGCCGCGACGCCAACCTCATGAGCAGGGGGATGGTTGTTGTGTGGCAGATCTCCGTAATGGATGTGATGTTTTGAGGTCTGCGAGTATTGCTGCTGTCGATGGCTGCTCGGAGCACCCCGATGACTACACTGTTAATTAGCATGTACAATAGAGGGCACAATATGCAGTATTGTACACCAGGTACATTCAGTAATAATTGTAGATCGCGAATCGCCGTCCGACGAAGTCTTTGGTTCTGCGTTCTTTGTGTAAGGGGAGGTGTCCTACTTGCAACACCAAGTTGCGGATTAACGCCATGTTATGGCATAGCGCTATGTTACGGCATGCAATCCTTTCACCTTAATAGTGTTTGCCTGCCTCTTGCACTGCTGCCTTCGACTGCACAGCTGCTGACGGGGCACTACCGGCCAAGGGGGTGCCGCAAGGCGATACCGCCGACGCCTTGGTTGGCGCTGTCAGTGCCAAGGAGGACCCGGGGGGACCCGAGGTGAGCCGATCAGGTTAGAGGGGGCAGCTGCTAATGGCGCGAGAGACACGCGAGACAGTAGTACTCCTGTACACCTGTACGTGCTCACGCGCGACGTTGGGCAGAGTTGTGACTTCTTGTGTTGAATAGCGATATTGTGCGGCAATTTTGAACCAATTTCTGCAAGTTGCGGGGTGACGTGTTGTTTACGTCCGAGTCAACAAGTCGCGGCAGCCTTATCAGCCAGTGACCCCCCCCCCATGATCCATCCCGATCCCCTGACGAAAATCGCAGGCCTCGGATACTGGAACGCCAACAACGGCCAGTCTTGCAGAGGCCCAACTCGGAGACTATTCGGATAATCCGCCTCCTGCCGAAGAGCAAGAGCAAGGGTACGGTGACAAGCTCAAGGCTGCTGTGCTAGAGTGTGTCGACACGGCGAAAAGGACCCCTCAAACCTTCGAAGAGGCGTTGGCTGTGCTGAGGGGGGAAAGGGCCGTCAAGCCGGACTATGAGAGAGCCGCGGCAACGGTGGCTGCGGTAAGCTGAATGTGCTAGGTGGCTGTGTTTGAACCTTTTGTGGCAACGGGCTAGATCCCCAGGGAAGTTAGCTATTTATCATAGTGAGGACATCATCCGCCATCATCGTCATGATATGGTGCTGATGTTATATGTGTAATTACATCGCCGTCACTATAGTAACAGCTCATGAATCGCCGGCGACTTTTTCTTCGGTTGTCGTAGATCGGCTTCGGACATCTGCGTTTGTAATTTTAATGTTACAAATCATCAATTTTTTATGATAGCCGATCTATCGATTGTGAAGTATACACTCGCCTCCGGAACCCTATCGCTCGTAAAGTTGACTCGAGATGAACTCTTTCTGCAACATGACACGACGTGGGCCGTATGGAGTACAGCCCGCAACCAGCATCGCATTTTCTCGGGCCTTCGCTATCTTCCTGCGGCAACTTAAACAGCGCAACCTTTCGTTCCTGTGTTTCTCTCTCCGTGCGGACAGTCATTCGCTGGCGGCTGCATCCATGGTTGGTCAAAAAGTGCCGCTCTCGCCGCCACGTACCCCTCCCACCAAAGGAACGCCGTCAGGTTGCGCGCGGGGACTAGACAGGGAGTTCGAGTCGCGACGTTCGCCTTGATATTCGAGGGGTGAGCGCGCTTGAAAATGTAGCTGTTGAAAATGTAACGGCAGGTTTTACTGGACAGTGGACGTCAGGGCGTTCATTAGCTGTCACGCTGTTGCATTGGCGCAGCTTTTGGGTCGGAGTTGCGATTTACCTTCCGGCTTTACCGTGTATTTTGCTGTAGTTAAGTGGCGCAGGGCATGACATCGCCGCGGACGAGGTCGGCGTAGAAGAAAACGTACCAGAGTTCCCCTTTTTTGTTTTTGAAAAGCCGGTTTTGTTCCTAGCTGGTGTTGTCCTTAGAGCTGCTCCGTCGGGGTGTCTTGTTTCCTCTGATACGCTCGGCGCAAACCACCTCACGCATGCGCACCGGCAAATAGTTGCATCGTGGTCTCTTTGCTCAGCGGCACCACGCTAACACTCACCTGGCTCCAATCCCGGCATCAAGGAATTGGCCGGAGAGTGCGTGCGTGCGTGCGTACAGAAGCTTCGCATCGCTGTGTCTTCAGGACGCTACCTCCGTCTTGTACAGCGCAAGGGCGTATATATCGAAGAAATTGGTGCGGGGGGGTGTACTCATTATCAACGTGGCTTTTACGCGGGAACGGGGGGCTACGAGACAACAGGCTTGAGCCATTCCGTGTACAGCTGCAACCGTACGAGTAGTATATACCGCTTGAGCAAATGACGGGGTTGGCGCCGACATGTCGACCCCCTTTGGCCCGCTTGCTTTCGTTGTCTTCGAAAGGTCGTCGGCTATTATGGAGGCCCTCCGAAAGAAGAAGGACTTTGTGGGAGGCACGGTTGGGGGAGGTCTGGCCGGAATGGCGTACGGCGTCTCGGGTGAGGACGTGTTCGTTCTTGTCAATGCGCACATGGTTTTATGGATGGTGTGCCGACTGTGTTCATGCCCATCACCGTGTCCATGCCCACGACCTTTTGCCCCCTGGTGTTCCCCCCCCCCCCCCCCCTGCTATCATAACTCAGCCCCCCCCCCCCCCCCCCCCATGTTGGTACTATCGCGCCTCTTTTACGTTTACGTCTGCCCAGTTATCTGTCCGCTAGTACTCCACTCTCATGGCTCCCATATCAACCCTCATTGTTCCGGACCTAAACTGCTAGGCCAATGAAAAAAACGCCCGTGTAAGGATGGCAATATATAACGACACGATACAACGTGGTTCGGTGCGTCTCGGGTTTTGTGCCGTTGTGCGTTGCCTGTCCCAACGCTCACGGTATTCCCGCGCGCTGCTTCTTTCTGGAAAAGATCTTACCTCTTGTGAGACGCATCCCACTTAGTCGTCAAATACTGATATTTGTGGATTTGTGGATTTATTCGGCAACACCCTCATACACACGTATTTGCACCGTGCTCCCGCTTGACACCCTAGTCGCATATAGACCCGACCTCACCCGGACCTGAGCGACTGACCCCTGCGCATTATAATGAGCCGCCGGCAGGACCCATCAAGTGCTCTGATCCCACGCCGACCAAAATCAAGGGTCGGCCATAGTAGCAATTCGATGTCGGCCACAGCTACACTCATGTCGAATACAGCATTTAGTGCACTCGCCTCGAATATAGCAATTAGCCGATTCTTGGGGGTGTGTTGTGCGCTGCCTGTCCCAGCGGTTGTCCGCGCGCTGCTGCTTTCTGAGTTGTCTCTAATTTGGACATGACACGGATTTTGGCGGTGCAGGGGGTCTGGCGGCCGTGCGGAGAGGTCTGTTCTACGGTGTCTGGCTTGGCGGAGTCTTTGGTTTGTTCAGGAACCACGTGGCGTCGTTGAGGGAACAGGCCAAAATTGCGGAAGAAGATGAACGACTAGCGCAGGTGCGGGTTGGGGGCGGGGGTGTTGGAATTTCTCTCAATGGGGAAGAATTTGACGGTAGTGGAGAGGTGTTTCCTTTGTTGTGCGAGTGTCGGGCTTGCATCCAATGCGCTTGTTGTGATATGCAGCATGATACGTTGTATACATGAATGCGACGTTGTTATTTGGTATCGCTCCATGTGTGTGTGTGCTAGTCAAAAGCAGCAGCAGCAGTACTACTCCGAGCTGTGATACCTAGGAGATAGTCAACAGCGAGAGGTCTACTCCGAGCGGTGGTACCCACAGATTCAAAATTGGGGGGTGATTGCACGCGGCGCTCGTTTGGGGAGCCTGCGTGTGCTCTCTCGAGGGACATAACGTTGCTGATTGAGGCCATCCCGATCGTTTCGTCGCTGTTGAAGGTTGCTTTACCCTGTTACCGTATCGTATTACCACACCGTGTTGCTATACCATGTTACCATACCGTGTTGCTATATCGTGTTACTACAATTTTGCTATACCGTGTTATTTGACCACATTGATATACCTTGTGGCCATAGCGTGTTACAGCGCCGTGTTGCCATGCCATGATTTTGTGTTTCGTGTTGCCATACCGTGTTGACATGTCATGCTCCACAGCAACGACGGTTTTCGTGCTTCGAGACGGTTGTATACGTTACATTTTAAACACGCCAGCTGTGAGTTCTTCCAATTGAGTGGTTGACGCTCAGCTTTGCTGCGTGACACGTCGGCTGCGCGTGCTCTGCTTTTGTCGTAATTTTTCCTCGTGAAAGATATAGATTAGTGACTCCCCTGGTTTTGTGCACGGCTTGGGTGGTTGGCTATTGCATAAGTTATGCTCGGCGCTGCAGCGCGATGTTGTGAGGCTGACCACTCCTTGACACTGTTGCGTCTTGTAATCGTTACGCCTTCTTGGTTCGCAGGAGGAAAGGGACGCTGTCGGAAAATCAGCGCTCATGAGGTCGATAGCAGGAATTGAAGCCCAGTTGGAGACGTGGCCCACGACGGGCAAGGACGAGGACAAACGAAAACCCCCTTCAGCTCGATGAGGGTGGCTGAATGGAAAATGGAGGCGGTATCAGGGGAGGAGGTCGTTGAACCGGTCGTCGTATCGCAGCGCGACCTTCAACTGTTGCTGAGCATTGGTGAAAATAAAACATGCACAGAGTAGTACGTTTTTGGCGCACTAGAGCATGGAAGAATGGAAGCGGAGAAAAATATTTTGTGCCGTCTCAGTCGCCCGATTTTTTCTCTGTATATTTTATGATGGCCCACCAACAAGGGTCGTCTTGTGTTCATGACAGGCGACAATGTGCCTAGTAACCGTTATACACAGGCCAGTTGAACTTTGCAGTTGAAGTTGACTTGGGTCGTTTTTCTGCTTTCGGCGCTATGCGTGTCTCACCAACCTCGCGGTTCGAGCCCTTTAGGTGCGTCCACTGTTATCGGTATCTCGGAACTACCGTGGCTGTCTGGCGTACGGTTGTAGACTAACTGGCTGGGTGGTCGAGAGCCGCCTACTTGCATTGCCCCCGACGTTCCAGGATTTTTTTTTTTGCCGCGTGTAAAATCGGCAACCAATCTAACGGAACCAGATATGGAAGACCCAGGTGGGTCCAGGATTTGAGAGCAACAGAAACCGGGTGGGTCTGTTGTTCTTCTAGGTAAGATGTCGCCCTTGCGGTGGTGTCACTTGCAATGTCATTTTTGCCGCTCTGGCAGTGGCGATATTCCTCAAAGCTCCAGTCATTCTCTCAGGCAACTGGTTGTGAAGCTTTGAAAGGTTGTAGCCTCATGGACGCAGAGATGTGGATGGTTGTCCATTTCTTGTTTTTGCGTTTGTTTTGCTGTGTTTCTCTGAGGGAAGTTTTTTTTTTTGTTTTCTCTCATGATCTCACGGTGTCGGCTGAGGTTCGGTCGAGTTTAACGCAATGTCGGAGGGCCCGCTTGAAACCTATAGCCCCCCGTTCCCCGATATTCTCGTGTACGTCCGTA
Source organism: Undaria pinnatifida (assembly GCA_012845835.1). Taxonomy (NCBI): domain Eukaryota; class Phaeophyceae; order Laminariales; family Alariaceae; genus Undaria; species Undaria pinnatifida. The sequence goes on from JABAKD010000029.1 coordinate 14,767,354, forward strand.
AAGCGAATTGTGAGCGTTTTATACTCAAGAATACTACGGACCTGGTTTTCTATAACACAGCCGCCGCCCCAATAGTTCCTCTTACTACTCCTTTCTCATAATAGCCCGCTCTGAAAGTCGCAGACGTCACTTCAGCCCACCCTGAAGCGTCGCAAAAATATAGATGCAGCTCCCACGGCGATACAAACATGGATGCGATCGTAACACCCACACATTTGGAAGGAAATAGATAGTTATATTTGCGCACCTGAAAAACTGCAACAACGTAACAATGCGATAGACCCACCGCATGCTACTTCCTACTGTCACTGAAACGCCTGCTGTGGGAGTTAAAACTCTGCGCGATTTCGCGGTGTTGATGGGAGAAGAGGACGGCGAGGGAGGGGCAGCCACGCAACCGAACTTCCAGTCTCTCGTGGTGCAGTAGTAAAACAAAGGCAGTCGGGCGTAGTGCAGACACGATGAAGGCGAGGCGGCAAAAACAACAATGAAAAAGCTGAAATCGGTGTGCCTGGAAGAATCATCCCACGCGAAATGTCTCAGCTCCTAACATGAGCTCAGTATCAACATCATCATCACCCATCAACATCATCAACATCATCATCACCCATCATCATTATCATCATCAACATCATCATCCATCATCATCGTCATCATCATCAATCTCATCCATCATCTATCATCACCCGAAACAGATTTCGAAGACATTTAGTCCGCGCAACCCAACCAACGTTTCTATGAGCTACTCCTTATTAATATAGACTACCATATTAGTCTAAACCTGGAGCAGTATGCTAACCGATAGTTTCACAATTGAAGAGCTCAACTGGTCAGAAGGCCACAAAGTCACATGGTCAGAAACGTTAGGCCCCAAAAGCGCAACCCGTATCGTGGAATGATTCACAAGCGAGGCAGGCAACGAAACTTGAAAGGACGGTCGATGGAGTAGAGCCCAAAGCTGTTGGCGTCGTTCCGTCGCCGGTGAAAGCTGCTATATTATCGACGGTAAGGTACGGATCAAATAGTCGGCGCAGAAGGGACAAATAACCACGCATAAGCACACGCCCAAACTTGGAGCAGGGCAGTAGGCATTAAATTCGCATTTCTTCCAAATATGGCCAAACAAAACAAGGCATGTACATACAGTGATCGCTACGATGAGGAACACGACCCATGACACCAAGGAAACGCAACAATTAGAAAAAAACACTGGGTTGTGTTTTTCCCAGGACGAGCAGCGGAGCTGTGTCTGCTATGCCGGTAGCCGAGTCAAGGCGGGGTCACTGCTTACCCAATCTAGTGCTACTACAATCAGTATACTATTCTGTAGATTGGGGGTCAACCGTCAGTCGCTCCCATCAGTGTCCATGGTCTATACCGTAGTCGTCTCTGATTTGCCCCCGGGGAAGGGATTTTTTTTTGCTTGTGAATTCACCCCCCCCGGGGGGGGGAAAACCAAAAAGAGGGGGGGATCTTTTTGTTTTTTCCAACATTACCCCGAGGGGACATCTACCCGGGGAGGAAGCAAGAAAAAACACACGCACCACACACACATGAAACATGGACAAGATCTACGAGCAGCAGTTCAGGAAGGAGAGGAAAGAGGAGGAGGAGAAGGAGGGGGGGGAGAGCACGTGGGGGTACTTGGCCCGTCCCGACGGCGCTGGATCCTCCAAAACAAAACAAAAAAAAGGCCCGCCCGCCAGGCAATACCCTGACCCGCCGTTCACGCTGCGCAAGATGACCGGAAGCACTGGGCGCACATCGTACGAGCTCAGTCAAAAGCTTGACGCTTTACGATACTCCCGGCAGAAGCATACGGATGGGGGCGAAGTGGGAAGGCGTGGGAGCGGCAAAGGTGCTCGTTATCGACCCGAAAACCCTTCGGGCCTAGGCACCTGACCCGGAAACCTTCAACCCCCCGGGGGAGATCTCCGGCAAAAATACATACCCCGGGGGTAAATCCAGGACGAGGGGGGGGGCTTTTTTTTTTTCGAAAAACCCGTGTTCCCCGGGGGGTAAATCAGAGAAATCATGCTTCCAGGCCGAAAAGGTGGGGCGCGGGGGGGGGTAAATCCGTAACCCGGGGGTATAATCAGAGACGATTACGGTATACAGGTACGTAATCATTATAACCAATACGTAGCCCATGTCAGACAACCCCCAGTCAGACACGCCCATGTCAGACGCCATCGTCATCATTCGTCGGTCCTGAGAGGTCACCGCCGCTGCCACCTTGTACGTACCGTATTGGTTCCACTGTTACGTCGGTAGAACGACCAGCTTCTTCTTCTCCATCGGCCTTGTACGGAGGGGCTGGTTCATACTGCATCCTTTTCTGGGTCTCGCGCGCGTGCTCCGGCGAGTGAAGCTGGCCGATCAACCAGAGGCTCATGTCGATCCCGGCGCTTATGCCCTGGCTCGTGACCAGCGAACCATCCACCACCCACCGCTGATCGCGCACGACAACCATGCCCTCCCCGCCAAGCGCCTCAAGCTCATCCTCGAACCTAAAATGCGTGGCAACGCGCTTACCGGTCACGCACCCCGCAGCGTGCAGCAAGAAGACTCCCGTGCACACGCTAGTTGTCCAAGTCGCGCGCTCGCAGAGAGAGGCAAGCCAGCCGGTTACTGCGCGATCTTTCGCGAGGTGACGCGCGCCCTCCCCGCCGGGGACGAGGATAACATTAAGAGCCGGCAGCGGTGGTGATGATGTGTCTGGGTTGTCTGCAGCGTAGTCAGCCACGACAAGCATGCCGTTAGATCCACGCACATGTCTCCCTCCCGGATTACCCGGTACGGCAACAGTCACCACTTTATAGCGGGGGGATCTGGTGGTGATGGTGTTGGTGTTGGTGTTGGCGTTGTTGTTGGTGGCATTGGTGTTGGTGTCGGTGGTGGTGGCGTTATTACCGTCGTAGTGATTGGGGCTGATGATGCTGCTGGCGTGCAGCTTATCGGACACCCCGAACACTTCCAGAGGGCCGACGGCGTCTAACTCCTCGAAGGCATTGAACAGGATGATGCCTATGTGGAGCTGTTGTTCGCTCGTCATACTGAGAGTGGGGAAGGGCGCGTGGGATTCGCTCTTCGTCTGGCTGCAACGAACAGGGCACCAGCACATCGGGGGGAGTGGGGATGATACAAGAGTCAGTCATCACATCGCACAGACATGGGTGACGGGAGGGATGGGATGGGGACTGTTCATTATACCTGGTATTTAATAGTTGCCTTTGCGCGCAAAGACTACACTAAAAACTTCAACTTTCAAATTTAAATTTCGGTCAACACAACACAACACGATAAATAGGAGAAGTGGTACTTGTACAGAAGTATTTATGGCGTGTGTCTGCACTTCCTCTTTTAGCAAGCCGCAAGTATGTTCCTCCAAGTCCAATGAAGCAGTGCGAACAAAAAGGCGCGAGGCACTTCTGTTGTACGTACATGTATGGTGGCTGGGCCAGTAATGGCTGTGCTCGTGTCGGCAGTCGGTCGTTGTTCCTGGGGCACAAGGCACAAATATGTCGCATGTCTCGCACGATATTTCATCTCCGGGCGCCCCAGCACAAACACGCCTATCCATGACATTGAAATCAACACAAGAATGTGGGCGCTACCTGCCCACGTACCTACTACCAACTACCAAGGGAATAACAAAGCCTGCTATTAATACCTACCCACCACACATAACAACGCTACAACTGATGACTGACAGCACAGCACCGCGCCCCACGATCAACTGGACAGGGTACGACGCTCCCGACTTCAGGGTTGTTCTGTCCCGTCAGCGACCAAGCTCATTCATCCCTAAGGTGTGGTTGACTACGCTGTCGATCGTTCTTTGCTAGGAGCATTCACTCTCGCAAGGTCACGCCTCACCGCTCGCATCAACTATAACAACAACAGCGGCAGCAGCCGTGCGAAGTGATACGGCGTGGTCCAGCATTAGATTGTGAGAGAGCACTTTGCCATTGCGACGATCCTCACAGCTAGGCCCTGATTCGAAAACGACACTTTTCGACTGAAGCCAATACACAACAATTTAGACGAATACATCTTTCATGAGGATCAAACACGCGCGAACGACCTTCCGTAAATTTTAAATTTTGTGCAACTATTAGCGAAACATACGTGGATGTACGACGCAGCTTGCAAAGTTGAGTTTCAACTCGTATTCAATCGGTCGTACTGGAGCCTGTCCTGTGACCACGGACTTGATTATGCGAGTTAATGTGAGAACAACAACAACTCACAGCTGACGTTTTTAAGTTTTTATATAATAAACTAATTAAATAGTCGAATAATCGCTATTTTCCAGAAGCTGGATCTGCCAGTCGCAAATGTCAATCGAAAACGTGTTTTAAAAATTTTGAACCCGTCGCATCGCTCATCCCACCACAAAACACACACCCACACAAGGTACCACACAGCATAGTATCATACAGCAACGCCGACGCTGGCTTGACTGCTATCATTGCTGCTGCTTGTCGTCGCAAGTCAGCGTGGCGCATTCCTCCTACAACTAGTAGCTCCGTTTGCTAGCAGCGTGTGTCGGCGTCCCCGATGGAATAGTGTAAAGTTATAGGGGGGACACAAAGTGCCCCCTGCAGGTCTGCAAATAGAGCAGGTCCTCGGAGAGTACTCACTTTCTTTTCCTTCGTAGAGACGTTGCTTTATTCGATTCCACCAGAGCCCCGGATAGCTTCTGAGATCGGAGGCACGTGCCTCCGATCTATTTCCTAACTTTCCCGAATATAAACGCCAACCTTATCATACGAAACCCATCCAAACGATCTAAACTTCGGATAATCACAGGCCTTTCGAGGCCGTATCTTAACACTAGCCCACCCTGATGAGTCGCATACGCAGAAATATGGGAGATTCGGGGAAACTCCGGTTCTACGAACTAGACCATGAGTCGAAGATGTGGCTCCTCAAAACCCACTCCCACACCTCTAACCGTCTGGCTATGGAGCCAAGAACACGCGAAGAAAAGCAGTTGAAAGAAACGCAGACCCTACAACAAGGCAAAAGTCACCCATCAAAAACCTGCCGTGTGCCGCCGGTGTGGCGGGGGGGGACAGGAAAGGCTCTAGAACCTGCCGCATGCCGCCGGTGTGGCGGGGGGTAGCAGGAAAGGCTCTACGGCAAACCAACCACAGAAAAGGTACTATGGCGAGTGGGGAATCTCGTCCCTAACGTCAAAGTCGAGTTAAGCAAATCAAGTCTCACCGAGTGCAAACTCGTGCTCGTATTATGAATATGTAAAATATCATCTTGTTTTTTTTTTCGGTTCGCTGCTCTCCGGCGGCCAAGGGTTTCTTCTCGCACTTTCGGCTGCGGGGCAAGCAAGGCTGCCATGGGTACATTATGAGGCATATCTGAATTTCGGCCGAGCACCGTGACGGTGCTCGGCGCTTTAAACGTCGCTGGGCTGGCTCTATTTGGCAAGGGATTGCGTTCCGCCTCCCTGAGAAGAGCAGGTCACTTGGAACACCCCAAATGGTTTTTCAAATTTTGGTAACATTTTTCTTTTTTTGGTTCCTTTTTGTTTTGTTTGTAAAAAAATGGTCCGCTACCTGCCCAGCCTCGAATCGCCTGCTCTGTTTTTATCACATCCTCTCAGCAGTTGCAGCAGTAGCCGCAGCAGTAGCCACAGCAGCAGCCGTACAGCAGCAGCTGGAGCCATATACAGCAGCAGCAGCAGTGCACATCTGCCGAGCGCCACATCTCTTGCGGCGGCGAGCAGGGTGCGGTGTATCATGCGCCGAAATGGGTCCTGTTCTCTCGCTTGGTATGCCCTGTCGGCCGGGGATATAAGGAACAATAAAATAACATATCCAATGGTAAACGTACCCTGCATTTTGGCCCAAAAAGAAACTGTGAACACATCCGCAACGTTTGGTTGGCCACCTCGGGCACCGTAATAGCTGCCTGGAACCGTGTGCGCCTGGTGAACGCACGACAGGGGCCGGGTCTCCTCGACTTCGAGGGGTCGGGGCTGCCGATTTCCGTCGCGACTTGTCCGGCATCGGCCGAGAGAGGGTGGCTGGGGATGGGGCGCCTGGTGCGTCCATGAACACAAAAAATCTCGGGGTGCTGCTGCAAGAGACCTGGATTGGACATAAATATAAGAATCTATTAGAGCACAATACGACTATCAATCGGTACATATATTACAGTCCACAAGGATAGGTTGCTCTCTGCCCGCTCGCCCACTCGGTCATTTCATTGTGTGTGTAGTATATGTGTGTGAGACGTCTAGTTCTTCGTTTCACGAATAACATGTTACGTGCGTTACCTGTGACTCCCTTTCCGCCTTGCGACGCCCCCGGGATTTCACGTTACACACATCCCGAAGGAGGAGAACTTTGTATGGTATGTATTACAAGGGCTCTGCTCCGCGGGCGGCAGACGCCGCCCGCTACGCTCGCGCCAGGAATACAACACAACAAATGTGAAAGAGACAGGAATAGAAGGTGCATGGTTTCATGAAGCCCGCGACTTGATAATGCCAAGAGCTATATGGGCAGAGCTGTTTACTCTGTGCTGTGTTGCGAGCTTGCTGGCGATGTCACGTTCAGATTGGCAGTGCGGGCGAATACAACAAAAAAAGACATTTATTATTCAGAACGGGTGTATGATAGCGCATCATCACCACCATGGTCCAGCAGCTGCTTGTGGTAGAGCACCAAATACGAACGCAAGATGGCATTGTGGTTGTACACCACTACTTGCAGTATATGGAAAACGAACCCGACTACCCAGTGTACATTGGACAAACACGTGACTCTACAACTTGCCATGAAGATTGTACTTGGGGCGCCTAAAAATAACCAGCTGCTCGTAGCTTACTGGCGTTTATTTATGGGCGTGGGACGTATAAATAGAATTCGTCGAACAAAATATACACCTGGTACGCGGGGCGCAGTTAGTTGGTTGGTTCTTATGAAACAGGAAACAGAAAAAAAGACTCCCACGTACAGAACGGCCCACCCACCCACCACGGACGACGCAGTGCACCCTCCACCCACCCACCGACCAAACTTTTACTACATGCAGGAGAATAGCAGTGCAGCAGTACCACCGCCACCGGCAGAGCCTCCACCACCTCCCCCTCCTTGGCTTTGGTTGGTGGGCTTCGGCTTTCCCACGTACAGAACGGCCCACCCACCCACCACGGACGACGCAGTGCACCCTCCACCCACCCACCGACCAAACTTTTACTACATACAGGAGAACAGCAGTGCAGCAGTACCACCGCCACCGGCAGAGCCTCCACCACCTCCCCCTCCTTGGCTTTGGTTGGTGGGCTTCGGCTTTTCAGCAGGAGAGCTACGATAGATGCTTGAAGACGACATGCTTCTCGCTCTCCGAGTTGTAAAGTGGTGGGGAAGCGCCACGGCGACAGGTGGCCAGCGTAGGGAGCTGAAAGTAGGTGCCTACTCGTAGAACACTAAAAAGCCGGCAGTCAACTTCAACATCTCACGACTTTGCGCCGTAGATGCGTCGTAGAGTCGTAGATCATACGTTGGATAAAGTTACGGAATGAAGAAAATAAAGAGAGAAACGGGAAAAAAGGAAACGAAGAAAGCGAAGAAAGTAAGGAACGCGAAGAATGCCGGGAAGGTTCTCCGAGAGGGGGGTTTAGGCAGGCGTGTTCCAAGTGGGAGCGCTGAGAGCGGAGCAGGTCCCATTAACCAAGTGAATAAGGTTTAAAAAAATTTCGAGGACAAATGTAATTATATCTATATTAAAAACATGAAAGATACGCTTCAGCTGCGAGATCGACCAAAAATGATTTTGTGATCAAAACTCAGCTTTGCAAGCTGCATGTGATACTTCGATCGCGCGTGTTACGAGGTGTGTATACCCTCGTGAAGGATACAGATCGGTGACTCCCGTGCTAATGCCAGGGTCAACAGGACTATATGTAGGAACTTTTCTCGCGTAAACAATTGACGATCGGAAGCGCGAGCGCGTGAGTTAGACCGGTGACAATGGAAGGCCAAAAGTTTGAAATTCCCGAAGATCCCAGCCAAATTTTGCCTGAACGGTCGCCTATGGACCCAATTTGGTGGATTTTTTTTGGAACTTTCCAGAATTCCGGAAAAAAACGATTTCTCGCGGCAATCTTCGCCAACATCGGCCTTAGAAATTCTCAAGCAGATCTTGGATTTGACGACCCCAGCTTGCACAGCGGCAACAGCAGCGTGAGCCTCGACTCGCGCAGCAGCCGAGGCGGCCTGATTAGGACCGCGTACAGCAGCAGCCACGAGAGCTTCAGCCTCCGGTGACTTGCACTCCTCCATCGTCGAGGAGTGCACGAACTTAAACTAGCCTTAAACTAGTCTGTATCACACCTTGGACCTGTAAGCTCTGACTCTGCTCCCCTACGCGCTCCGCGTGCAGGTCGTCGCCTACACAGCTGGGCCAGGTGTGCCCAATGCTATCGCTCATACGACTATGAATTACCGCATTGATCTGATTGGTCAAACTTCTTACGTACGTACAAAACCCATATTTTCTCATACTTGGATAATATTCTGCTTCTCGCGGCAATCTTCGCCAACATCGGCCTGAGAAATTCTCAAGCAGATCTTGGATTTGACGCGGCGCAATTTCGTGTTCTCCACACACTTCGTTCGACGAAATCAACGACAGCATCGTGAACTCTGAACGCGGCGAGCTCGGTAGGGGCTCCGCCCCCCCCTTGGTGTACAGCGCTCACTCTACGGCCGGTGATTTGTGGCGCGCGCCGATCAGGCTTCTGTTAAAAAGACATTTGGCGGCTGGTGTGTAGAAAGCTGAGACAAAAACTCTATTGTCTCACAACGTGCGAAAAACAGAATTTCGAAAGGATGTGACAGAAAACCACAGGACAACACAAGCAACCTTTCACGCCCGAGGGCATGGATCGAGATGAACCCTTCAGCGCTGTCACCTACATTCATGTGGCCTTGTCTGGAACGAGGATTCGTTACCATCGGTTGTCTCTGTATCGAGATCGAAGGTCAATCGCGTTTGGTGCGCATTGTTGGTCAAGGCTTGTTGAAAAATAGACAAATTGACCTGTTGGATCGCATGACCCAAAAAAGAGCAGAAAAGAGCCAGAAAAATAAACATTTTGATAATTTTTTCCCCTTAGCGACGTTACCCGGAATCTTTCAGCAAAAAAAAAACGAAAAAAATTGTAATTTTTCTGGCCAAACTATCGGTTTTCCATTATCATCGGTCTTAGTATATGTCGATGACAATCGACGAACATAAATATATATAAAATCATTCCTTGAATATCGAGTCATTCCTTGGTGTCATGGACTTTGGTCAGGAGTTTTTTGTCTCGGCCTAAGTATGCGATTCGCGGAACTGGAATTCTCGGTCGAATATAGCTTCGTTCGAGCGCCGCCTTCGGGGGGCGGCTCCAACGCCCCTCGCCCTGCCGTGTCCGTTCCGCACATCGACGAGAACGCGGACGGGTGCCGAGCGAGACGAGCGAGTGTCGAGGAATTTTGGAAAAATTGTTGAATCTTAATGGCTGCAACGCCTGAATGATTTACAAAATTGGCATCATTTCCAAACGGTACGTGATAATGTTTGGAATTTTGCGGTGGCATACTCTCGAGCGTTAGTGTCTTTGCTGTACTTTTTTACTAGTTCGTTTGGTTTCTTGCTCGGCATTTTATTGCTTTTGTTTCTGCTCGTTTTGCCAGCTGGAAATTCAATTTTTTAGTGTGGGTTCATCTAAAACGTGACACAACTTACCGACGATATCCAACAACTTCGTGACACATTACCGACGGCAAGACGTTTCGTGACAAAATAACTCCCAAATCATGATACTTTCACGTAACAGAATTTCGAGACAAAACCAAGCAGATAGAGCCGTCTCTTCGGCCTTTGGCCCTGGCTTTAGCACCGCTGCTGACACTCCAGGCAGCCTCTGCTGTAGGCATGAACGAATGCGGTTGATTCGCAGCGAACTATCCCGCTGTGCTCGCTTCTATGTGGCCATTGTCCATGCCATTTCATGTCACCTCCCTTCTGTTTTGAGCTCGTCGTCGTACGGTTGAGGTACGAGGAAACTCGCACGTACTCGGTGAGAACAGCAGTATGAACGACGAGCATGAACGCCAACTGACGACATTGGCAAACACACAACAGCAGGTGTACAGCAGTAGCCGAAGAGCGAAACGTCTAGCACATAATGCAGCAACAAGTAGCAACCAGAACTACAGCAGATGGCTCAAAGTGCAGTGCGAGTGCCGTTCGTTGGCAAGTTTAGTCGTACACGCATCACTCTCAAGAGCCAACAAGAGGCAGGGCAGGGGCCCCCAACACAGAGACACGTGACAACCACGGCCAGCTGTCGATCGCGTAATTGGCCGGTAGTCCGTGCTTCGGTGCGTGTATCGGAAGTCGTTCGTAGTACTACTGCTGTAGCCGGTCGAAAGACCACGTGACATGTGACATCCCGTTCTGGTGGCAGCCTCGCCAGTAGACCCCCCAAAATTTATTTTTGTTTTCTTTTTCTTGGCCCCATGCACCCATTTCCTTTCCTTTCTCTTTGTTCTTTGTTTCTTTTTTTCCAATTGACTTGCGTCTGTTGTGCGTATGCGTAGTGATAGATACTGCGTGTGATATTTACGTGGTAGTCTTGGGTGGCAAGCGGTGTAGTCGGTTTTCCCAGGCGCGAGTAATGAGACGTATGCACCGGTATGGACCGGGCACATCGTAGGGTGACTCCCGATTTCACTTTTATATGTTTCTGGTGGAGGCATGAATTGCGTCAGCTGTGATTTATGCGTGTACCACCTTGGGTTGTTTGTGTTTTTCCCTAGGGTATTCCTCTGCTCCAGAGTGACTGGAACCAGTCCTGTGACCACGGACTGGATTGTGCGAGTTAATGTGAGAACAACAACAACTGAAATATTGCCTGTTTCTTGACCTTTCAGCTGCTTCCTGCAAATTTGGTTTTTCTGCCAACACGATTTTGAACCCTATGCAAATATCCTGTTTTGTTTTAATCAATTGTCAGCCGGCCGCCCCGGTGGTCTAGTGGTTTTACCCTCGAATACCTACAACGTTTGGTTATCCTTGAGTTCGACACCCACCACGATAAATATGACCTAATTTGCAAAAATGCAATGAAAAAAAGAGATCAACTGCTGAGAGCGCCTGCTAGGTACAATTCGACGCGAGTCGACGAGGGAAGAAAATGCTCGATTCTCCTCGCGGTAAAAATGAAGGCACGTGCCGAAGTGGGGAGGGAGGAGGAGGGCCCGCTATGTGAGCCCGGATCTGAGTTACTACTGGGAGGGAGCGCGAGAATGGTGCGGGGATGATAAATAGGATGAAGAAAAAAAATGTTGCAAAGAAAGGTACTGGTATATTATTATTTCTACCAGTAAATAATATGTCAGTCTCTGGGAAATACGCACGGCACCATCAGCAGTCGTCATGGTAGAGACACTCCGGATATTATGTATTGAGGGGACGCGTCCGATTTCGACAAAACGTGAAAGCACCCACGAAGCAAAGATAGCAGACACACATAATATCCCGCCTTCTCGAGAAAAAACAGAGAAGAATCGCTACGCCAACCTCCCGTACGAGCAAAGCCACCTCCGCACCTATCTTAGACAACGCCGACGCAACGAGAGATCGCCCTCCTCTTCTTCGTTTTTTTCCTCGCCCGCAACCGCGCAGACCAATCAATGCGACAGCCTTCACGTAACAAACAAAGCAATCTTCTTCCAAAACCTCGCCGGCTGACATGGCCCCATGTCGACGTTTGATGCAAACCGACTTTGCATCCTGTCGACTTCGAACCTCCATTGCCACGGGGACAGCAGTGCAGTCTCTTCATTATTGCCAAGGCCTCTTTCGTTTCGCCTAGAGACGACGCAGGTTCTCAATAATACTATTTTCGGTATTTTTGTTTGATAGACGCCAACTTTTACTTGACGGCGCATTTGACATACTATGTTTCGCCTATCCTTGCCTTCTTTGTTGTATAATATTACGTTTTATTTTCTGTCAAATCATGGCTTTCATAATCCCATGTTCGTATTAAACTCTTGGCATTACTTTAAAGTTCAATGCATGCCAAATCGGACAGCTACACCTTAAGTTGTCGAAGTGCTGCCCTGCCCTACCCGAAGCATGGGCGCCGGCGAATGCCGGCGCCCATGCGGAGCCCTTGTATAAAGCTGAAAATTGTGGGAATGCCGAACCCTATGCGCGACGAAATGAAGGCATGTACCGGGAGGGGGAAAGAAAAACACCTATGACAACGGCTTGCCCAGAATGTCGCCGAGGGTAATAAACACTCTTACGAGTTGAGCTAGAGGGTAAAAATGATAATAAAAATAAAATAAAATCATACGATGACAGTAGCGCGCGGTATCGATGTCATTTGGGTACGCCTGCTGCTGCAGCGTCGGCGGCTCTAAGGCGAGTGCAACACTACGAACAAACGTAGCTTTTGCGGCTTTCGGCTAAGTCCAACGCCACCAACCCGCTTGGACGAGAGTTCGTCGCGCGAGGAGCACGCGTTTCTCGCGGAAAACGCACGAAGCACAGAGCTTCCCAACGACCTTCGACTGCCATACAGCAGTACAGCAGCCTCACACCCAACGCCTCCAGAAAGAAGGCCGTTTTCGACTAACGAAATCCGACTGCGGAAAATTTGGCCCAACCTATTATGGGAAATATTTTGAGCGATAATTGTATAATTTCTCTCTTTAACAGGGATCTCCGACGCCAAAAATAAAAACCATCCACTATGGGACCAGAAAGCATCGGTATTTCTGGGTCAAGACTATATCGAGGCCAGTAACCAGCGGATTTGGTAATTTCTGAGCCCAGAAATAACAGCTCTTCCATCCTCTCAGAACTGGGATTATTTGACTTTTGGGCACTACCTCGTACTAAGTAGCACATGCCACCACTGCCTGCTCTGTACCTGGTATGATACGTGCCTGCTGTGCACGTCACCCGCCACACACAACAAAGAATCACAAACACGCCTACTACAGCATTCCGCGCTTGTTGTGTGCGAGACAGAGCTTCGTCCTCACACAAACGCGACAGCACCACCACCACCACCACCACCACCACCAAACCCACCACAGCAGCACCATAGAAGCACCACAGCAGCAGAGACAACAGCAGAGGCGGTGGTGACCTAACGTCGCCGGCGACAGTGTACGTGCCAGATTTCGAAAAAAAGGCAAACGTGAAAACAAGACCTACCAGTTCAAACTAAAACCTCTTTCCAAATCTAGAAGCCATAATGGACGCCCCTTATTTCTCACGCAGTTATTCCTGGAGCCTCAAAACTCAAAACTACCAAAACAATCGCCAGAAATAATCGTCCAAACATTTTCCATAATAATGGTCGGTCTAAGGCTCGCTTTTAGCACCGTTACGGCCGCTGGAGATTCTTGAGGAAGAATTTGCCAAGTAGCGCGAGTGGGCGTTTCGCCAAAATATACAAAGTGCTTACAAATAATAGAGTTGAGAGCTTTGCAAGCAAGGTCTACTTCTTCTTGAATAAAAAAAGACGGGCGATTTTTTCAATATTTCAGAGATCTTTCACCCTTTTTCTAGCCCAATACTTGACCACCTCAAACGGCGACGAATCTTACCTGTCCACACTTTGGTCGTGTATCTATGCAGAGTGTTTTAATAAAAATTGAAAAACGTCCGCTGTGAGTACAACCGATTGAATGGTTGAAGCGAAACCCCAGCCATGTTTTGGTAAAGCCGTTTCTTCGTATACACGTGCTGTAGCTATGATAGTATGGTCCGTTCGGCACAATAAATCCAATGACGTTTATCGCCATAACTTGCATTTTTTTTTTTTGGTGATACAACTAGGTTCGTGACGGCGAAGACAAGAGGTGCCGATGATGAGCTCGAAAAACAAACAAACATTTTTTTACACTAATTCAAGTAGTTTCGCAACAATGCATGAAGCCAAAAAGCTCGAAGTTCAGCCATAATCGGCCAAAATCAGTCATGTTGGGTAATATCACGAGTATCTCAAGAACTTTCGTTTTACAGACTATTTCCGAGAAAAAACGTGCGCGTGTGAATGTGATGAAGCGTTTGCCGCACTTTTTTTTCAAATTTTCACACACAAATTTCCCATCTATACTGGAACAAAACGACCTCCAGGACGCATGTTTTTGGCTATATGTCGGTCAAATGGTCGATTTCGTGAAATCGCAAACAAGTCCGATCGCGAATACCATTAGCTATGGAACCCCAGTGTTGTAATTGCTGGGTGGGGAAAGAACAACCAGGTTCTCGAAGACTGGAACCAGTAATTTACGTTTTTCCCGAACATGAGGCGTAACAATAATTAAAAGAAAAACGAAGCGTATTTTCACCTGCGCCCTGAGATGGACGTTTTGAAGATGTCTTCAGTATTTCGAAAAATCTACACCTCCCCGAGAAACGTGGCTGTATCAAATCGTGGGTTTTGGAGCAAATTGTCGACTTTTTGATGATGCTGGCTGGCAACTTTGACTTCACGAAATCACATCGTGAGTCATTTTTGGTTGCCGACGACTGCTTCCCGCTGCACCCGATGCCCTCGCGCACCTCATAGTAGTGAGCGTGGCTCAATTTCGCGGGTTGTGGTTGCTGGTGAGGAGATGTAGCTGTCCTCACGTGAAATGCAGACTTTTCGTTTGGGGTTGTTTTTTTCGTCTCACTTTGTGTATTCTGATTTTTTCGACGATTTTGTACCACTGCAGCACCCCAATGTTGAGGTGCAGACCTCCGTTGAAAAAGGGCGGACGGCCCATCTGAAGATGATCACGAGTTGCTGTGGATGCAACACTATGCGTAAAGAACCGCTGTCTCTGAGGCACCAGGTAGTCCAAGGCCCGGCAGCGTGTTAGAAAAGCGGCGTAATGGACTGCGCCAAACAAATATCTAGTGATTAGAGTGAACCGGAAACCCGAGGGTGGGAGCTGGTTTAAGATCCCTGGGTGGTCCTAACGCAAATGGCCAATGCTCGCCGCAGCCCACAACAAAAAATGAGGTCAAGGCACGTTTTGAGGCGAAAGCTTTCATGACCGTCACGAGCCTTAACGAACCTTAAACAGATGGGCACGAGCCTCAGAGAAAAAGCCTTAAAGTGAGCCTTAACGCGTTTCTCGCCTTAACATGTCTATAAAGAGAGATGTGCCGGGTTTGGGACGTACATCACATTTCAGTTGGTAGTGTACCTGGCGGTAGTGTTGATCGGGATTTTTACCGCGTAACTCAATGGGTTGTACCGTTGAAAATCAAGAAATAATATCTTTGGGGACGTAGCGAAAACAAGAAACAACGCAGGTACCGAGTTTAGGCATTACGTTGTCACCAGTAACGCTGGTGTTATGCCCCGGTAAGCCTCGCTGTGGATGCGCGCACATGTAGGAAAAAAAGCATGTACTGCAGCGGTAGCGTAATATGAATAATAGTGTTGCCGCCGCTGATTGAACATAGTTTTGGAATTGATTATTGTAAGTTCAGCATCTGCCCCGACAACAGCAGTACATCCCATCCAACAAGCAAACACGCAAGAGAGCACCGGCTGCCTGCCAAGTGGTGCACTGTGCCACTGTGCGCTATGTTCTTGCTCACCAGAGCTGCTGCGCTCGTCATACTGCAGAACCATGGGCAACCGTTCACAAGTCCATCCATCAGCTGCTATTATTAACTGTACACTACAATTATCCCAAAAGCTGCGTTCACGAGGACAGGGAAACAACGCGCTCCAGGCCTTGGATTCCCGCATTACTGCGAGTGCACAAGAACTACATCTCAACGTCTCCCTCGCCCCTTTCCTTCTGGTCATCTTCGCTGTCGTCTACGCTGTCACCACCTCGACCGGACGCGCACGGGCATCCCCTCTCGCTGAGGCACGACCGCTCGCTGAGGCACCACCCCTCGCTGACGCACGACTGCTCGTTGAAGCACGCCTGGTAGCTGGGGCACCACCGCTCGCTGACGCGCCACCGGCCGCTGAGGCACCTGGCTAGCCGGCGTGCCGACGACTGGCGTGTGTCTCTGCGTATTTCCACGTAGCACGTACACCAAATATATAACCCCCTCCCCCCTATTTTTGGGAGTTCCAGTGTGACGGCGTTATTGCGTTTCGCGATAAACGCCAAGGCCATCCCTGAAAAGCCTCTTGCGTCGTCAGGCAACGAGCCTTACCGCAGTAAGGCCGATAAGGCTTGAAACAACTCTTATGGTACGCCCATCTAAAAAACGGGTATTACGGCGATGTTTAAGGCAAGCATAAAATGCCAGGTCCTCCTCACAGCCCGTCCTTAAACAGGACATTGAACATAGTTTACCTATGTTCAAGCTGCTTAGGTTGCCAAGTGGGTTTAGGGTTTCTGCACTCGTATCGCAGTGGTAAATTGAAACTCCGGCTGTCTGTATATCTGCATTTCTTCACCATGTACTGGTAGCATGTATCGTGCGTACTACCTGGTAATTTGTAATTTTGATGTGGTATGGTACGATTTCGATTGTCAAGTGAATCGTCGAACCCGATCGATCCGATACACGAAAATGGTTCATGAAGCGCCGGGACAATTCGACATCACACCACAGGGACACAAAATTGTCGAAGGAACCCATCTGGTTGAAGTTTACCGTTGACCCCGCAAGGTGCCAGCCAATTTTTGTTTCCCCTCACCCCTCACGCTCCCCACGCATCAAACTCAAGTTCTCCTCCGGGCACTCCACTTCACCCACAATATGTCGAGACCGAACATGAGATTTTCCTACCGCCAATGCAGGGATGGTCCTCCTATCGGCTGCTAGGCTGCTATCTCTCTCGTGTCTATCGCCATACTTGCGTTCATGTTTCACCCCTTCATCTCGGTTTTCGCACGCCTGTCACGCCCAGCAGCTGCCATTTTTTTAGGCGCGCACATCGTCACGCGCGCGTTCTAGCGGCAGTCAACCATTTAGTCGTGAAACGCTACCGCTCGCGGCGAGTGAAGTTCTGCCAGGCGGCTCCCGTCCCAAGATATGCGTGCGCGTACGGTACTTCAGCGCTCGGGGGTTGGGGTTTGCCCAAACGTGCCTTTCCTCCACAACTATTGCAGTCTCCATAGGATACTGTACAACGGATACAAACGATCTACGAAGAAGGCGTCTCATGTGCAGCTCGGGGGGGTTGGTGCTATTTCTCTTCCATGACTTTTATCGAAAAAATCGAGGAAGATGTTTATCAGAAAATTCGGTTATCAAGTAAGCGTTTCCTCGGAAATTTCGATAACCGTATTTTTTCAGATCCACATCTTTTCTCGGAAAATGCTACCATTTGTTTAGAAATATAGTCACTAATGGCGGAAGTTCATTTTTTTTATTGTGGCGGAAGAAAAACAGCTGGCTGCCTTTACGTCGGCGGCTGTCGTCATGCTCCTTTCACGAAAACATTTTGAAAGGTTTTCACAACTAGTGCAATACATGGATTCTTCCTAGCGGAAAGGCGCCTAAAACTCCTATTAGGAGGATATTTCTGATCAAAGATCAACATCAATCAAACACGTGCAAAGGTCCTACCTCTCACCCTCTCCCTGTACCCAGCAGCCCTGCATGAGTAGCAGCTTGATGTCGACTAGCACGAACGCGCATGTCGACGTGAACGAGTTCAAGCGACAGCACCAGCAGGATCACGCCCTCCCGTTGGTCGCCATTGGTGACGCCTCCTGGGCTTCAGTCTTCGCTGGCGGCCCAGTTCGACAGACCCGCACGGCAGATACGCCCCATTTAAACAAAAACGAGGTCATCTTCACGGTTTTTCTACGAAAATAATGATCCACCTCTATTTTTCAGGGCTATGCACTGGTCGTCACTTGACTCGCCAGGATGCTTTCAAAAACTCGCGGATCGAGTCGGGTCGGGTCAGGAGGTGTTTAAGATCTCACGGGTCGGGTCGGGTCGAGTCCGGTTCGGTCAGGACGCTTCACGGGTCGGGTCGGGTCGCCCTTTTCCGATCCGACCCGCGTGAAGTGATCCGACCTTTGAAAAGCCGCTGCTATTGTCAAGCAGTTTTGTCCCCGAAGCGTAGGTGCAGTTCTGAAGGGGTCGTTATTTAGCGGCTGGATCGTCAGGGAGTAAGTACCTGCACACAAACCTCACCGGTCGCCTCCGCAAGGCACCGCCTTATACCGTGCGGAGGGCTGTCCTGGGGTACTTGTAGGTGTTGCAGGCCACTTCTGGTTCAGATGCAATTCGGGCGGGAAAAGAGATTCGGTGTGCGAGCCGACTACCAGGGTTAACTGAACGCAGGGAGCAAGGGGTGAAGGTGGGAGCGTTCGTCCATCACACCTCTACGGCATTTGTGCGCGACGCCTGTGCGATGTTTGTGGTGGACGCATAGGTTGCTATCGCGCCGTACCTTGCACGCATGACGGCCGAGTTTCGGTTAGATGAACACCGCAGAGGAGTCACGGACGAACATTCTGACCTTCGCCCCTTGCTAACTACGACTAGTTTTTCTCTCGCACCTGGCTTGCTCAGCGGATATAGTTTGCCACCTGAATCGCAGATGAGGCAGAAGTGGCCTGTTCGACCCAAGAGTACGCCGGGACAACCTTCCGCACGTCGTAAGGCGATGACTAGCAGAAGCAGACTGTGAAGTAGGTTTGTCTACAGGCATTCCCTGACGATCCACCCGTTATTCACGACGACGAAGCGCTAACCATCAACCACCCTGATGATCAGGTCTTTGATGGAAAAGTTGTTTGTCTACAGTCATCCCCTGACGACCCACCCGTTATTCACGACGACGAAGCGCTAACCATCAACCACCCTGATGATCAGGTTTTTGTTGGAAAAAGTTGTGCATCTGCCGCGCGGGCCTATCATACTGGATCGGCAGCGTAGGCTGAAGCCCCGAAGGTGTCACCAATGGCGGCGAAGGTACTGCTCTGGCCCTGCTGGGTACAGGGATAGTGCGAGAGGGTGGCCCTCTCCACATACTTGGTTGATTGATGAACTTTTTACTAAAACATATCCTTCGATGATTGTTACCCTTTAAGCTTCTTACCGCTGCAATTATGTTCCTACCCTAACTCCCTAGCTCCAAGCAGTTTCCCCCGAAAACGAAAGTGTAGTTCTCAAAGGGTTACTGCATTCCAACCATTGTACACCTATTCTTGAGAGTAATCGTTTGGGTTTAGTTGATATGACATGAATATAGAAGGCGTAACGGCAAACTTGTTTTTGCTTGGAGCAGAGCAGGCGACTCTTCTCTCTAGCATCAAACGATCCAACCGAGAGGGGCGGAGCCACGGGGCACTGGGTTAACGCCGGCTCCCAGCCACGCCGGTCAACCTCTCGATCTGGCGATAAATGCCCGCGCATGTCGTGTAGGTAACTAAGACGGATGCACAGTAAATGGAGAATGTGTACAACGGCTTGCAAGTTCGCCAGGAAGAACCCCTTTGTTTTATGTGGAAAGTGTGTTTGCAGCTTTGCTTCCACCGCCATTGAACGTTTTTTCCTTCACCATTAATACCAGGTAGTACAGTATGTATACCAGCATTTTACGAGAAAAAGGACGTTTCTAAATGTGTCCGGGATAAAATCTTCGGGGGACTTTTTGGAAAAAGAAAGATCCAAAAACCCCGAGCTGAAGGTCCCCTCGCAGCTCGGCTTGTTATCCTGAAGAATCTGAGACGGTGTTCGGAAGTTAATTTTTGTGGAGGAGGTGCACGTGTGGACAACTCCCGAGACGCGCTGAAGAACCGGCGCACGCATATATTGGGACGCAGGGCGCCTGGCAGCACTTCACCCGTACAGTCTGGTAGCCTTTCACGACGAATCGACGGCCAAAAACGCCGTCGCCGTTCACGCGCGAGTATGTCTCCTTCGAATCGAAGGAGGCATGCCGTAGCATAGGACGTCTCTGCGCCGTGATGCTCATTTCTTGCGTTAATGTGAAAGCGTATCGCAAGTATTTTAACCTGGTCATAGACGTATTTGGTACGGGCTCTGAGGCCGAGGTTAACGAGTTTTGGATTCACACTAATAACAGGGATGCGATGCTTTTTTTTTTTTCACACACGTTTGGACAAGCCGTGGTCACAGGTGTCGTCCCTTCTTCCCCCCGGTTCTTGCCTTCAATTTTTATCGCGCATAGGGTTCAGCAATCCCGCTGCTCGTCGATCTTTCATCGAGTGTTGCTCACCCACGCTCTCGCGCTTTCCGCAAGTCAATTTGTGCACAAGAAAAAGTCCGCACGAATTATACGAGTATGCCCTCGGGGGGATTCGAACTCACGAAACCGACCTATACCAGGCTCGAGGATAACCTGATACGCTACCTTGGCGACCGGTGATTGCGATGCTATAACATAGTGGCCTCGCTGGCTGTCCAACTCGTGTCGCAAAGCATCTGAGCATATCCTTCTCTCACCTGAAGAAATGGTGCCTTTTCTGACCTCGGGAACTTTTTTTAAGAACTGGATTAACCCTCTGTGTAATTATGCTTTATTTATCCACCTTCACTGTCCACTCGCCTGATCCTCGCTTACCGCACAGGACAGTGTACAACACACCCCCTAGGATTATTTCAGGGCCGATTTTCTCCTACCCATAACCAGGGGGGCACAAACAACGAAAATAGCGGCGTTCGGAAGGTCTCGGCGACATCTTTCACGCGCGCACCGCTCGGTGTTAGCACTCTACCGGTCGTCTAGAATCGGCGCTGATCTTTTCCGAGGGTGTGTGTTATACTCGAAGTACACTATCATAAACGGTACGTCGGTCTCACCCGATCCCGCCGACTTGCCATCTCGTGTTCCGGTCACAGACGGCTTCAAGCTAGCAAATTTCCAGCAGACGTCTGACCAAGGATGGATAGCCAAACACAATCCCAGAAGGGTAACCAAGCGCAGTTCCAGGCCTTCTGCTCGTGAAACGAACTCTTTCGATCCTTAACTACACTTGCTGGCCATCAGTTCCCGATGTCATTGCTTTCGTATGCTTCTCAACTTTTTTATAGAACCAAATGTTTCTAGTATCTAACGACGATCTTTCCACCTCGTACAATAAGTCTGTGTATCTTGCAGCAACCCAGGTAGATCCATCTCCTAAATGCGGAATGTTTTACGGACTACGTGCGACGAACAAAACCCCGTCCGTTCCCCAACCTGTTCCTGGGATCCAACCTGTCAACTCGTTTCTTTGAGGCCTTCTTGTCTCTTAGTCTCACCTTATAATCAGACCTCTTCTTACCACATATTAATGTAACCATAGGTGGACTCGACTCGCTTGATCTGGTAATTATCAGCTAGCAAGGTCACAGCGGTACGCAGCAACCGCCTTGTGTCTCAGCGGCAACAACCCCTGCAACCCTTCTCGAAGCATTTCCCAGAACGTATCAAGAACAGGCAAAGGATATTTGCCCCAACGGTACAGCCCCAGCCCCTATTGTAGCAGGCGTCTGAAGACGGATTATACCAACCCGCCGCCGACTATTAACGCACACAAATTGGCGACAGCTGCAAACATCCTGCGCGGGGTTCAGGCCTCTACAAAACGCTGTATTCTACGGTAGGAGCGAGGTCGCCGTGAAAATTTTGACCGTGAAAGGCTGCGACATTGACGCGAGGACCTTGCAAGGCTTGACCCACCTTGCGCTCGCCGCCTATGGTCAGATCGCCCAAGATGGCGCAGCTCGTGAATGACGCCGGAGCTAGCGTTACGGCGACGGGAGACACTGACCTAACAGCGCTGCACATAGCCTCGGCGCATGGTGCCTGGGTTGTCGCGCACGTACGCCTCACAGCAGGGGTAGACCTAGAAGCGCGGGATGACGACGGAGATTCTGCGCTTGACGTATTGGGCTCGGGGGAGGGCATGGACGGCAACAAGCCTACCTGGAGCAGTTCGCGAGCTACTCAGCGCGTGCTATGCCGGGCTCCGGCATATCGCTCACCACGCGCTTGGCTGTGGCCAACGGCGGACGAAGACTGCCTCACCTCTTCTGGTGGTGATGGCGATGGTAGCGTTAAAGTTGATGGACATTTTTTTACGGTGCCGGCGGGGTGTTTACTAACTCGAAGCGAGAGCGTTTTCCAGGCACGGCCGAGGCATCTTCCGGCAATGCTCAGGAGCGACTGATGACGCGCGTGCTCACTTCACCAGATGACCCCTGTAATACTGCAAGATTTAATCAATACTAATTCCAAGTAGTTTGTCTCCTAAAACGTGGGTGGAGGTCTAAGGGGTTGAGGTTGACGTTGTCTCTTTTGACGCATTTTTCTTTTCGACTGCGTCATGATCCGTAACAACGATTGCTGTGTGGAGAGCCCCCTCTCCGGCTATGAGCGATCGACCTGAGGCTACAAGTTCGACTTCAGTATGTATTGTTAGGAAAAAGGGGGGCGGGGGGCGGGGGTGCTGTAGGTGGAGTCGCCCCCCCCCACCCCCAAGTTTAACACCCCCCCCTCCCCCCCCCCCCCCCCCAAGACGATTGGAGGCAAGCTGAGCGGTTATTCTCCTGTCAACAGCGACTGTGCAACAGTATGTGCGTGGCACATGTTCACGACGATTCCTTTGTTCTTCTGCATGCACCGTTCCCCTCGTTTCGTAACCTGACCCACCAGATACGCTAACAAGCCGCGATGACCTCTTCGGAAGCCCGGGACCTTGGACGTTGCGGGCATCTCGGGGGCCTGTTCTGTAGAAGATCTTCCAAGTTTTTATTTGTTGATATATTTGCGAGGCCGGCCGGGGAAGATGGACCCAACGGGCCACTGCAGACGCGTGATACAATAGGGGGTACAGTAGCATTTTCCGGCATTTTCCGGCCAAACCAATTCTGACTAAGGACTAGTCAAAACCGTTGGAATGCGGTGTGTGTTACAGTACTGTTATAGCAGTTTTGTTTATTGTTCATTTATTGCATACCTACGCCATGAGTTTTGTTCACCGAGTTGCACGTTACTTGCTTGGCCGCAATCACGGTTTGGGTGGAGTACAGAGTTCCTCGAGCAAGAAAGGATCTTCGGAGATCTTTGGTGCACCGCTACCGTGGCATGTGTCACTATTAACACTATTAACACTATTAATAGTGGTCAATATTGCACCGCTAAGGTACCACAGCAGACGTTGTAGAGAATAGCGCCCAGCCGCAGTGGTGCCGTTGATGTTAAGCGAGTGGTCAGCACACGGCGAACGCTTTGTAGACGTTTTTTCGTTCGCGGCGTACTTTGACGAGGGTTTTGTTGTATCAATACCAGTAGTGCGGGAAGACGCTTACTGCAACAGGGGTAGCACTTTTCGGCCGGAAAGGTCCTGACGGACGGGGCTCCTCAACTAGACAAAAAACAATAGATACCGTAGATAGACCAGTAACTGATGTTATTGTTGGAATATCATTTATGTTGTACAAATATTGTTCGCTGTATGTGAGTCGTTCTACGGTAGCCCCCCCAACTTTTCTTTCACGAAATCGCTGGTCTTCAAACCAGCGCCCGGCCGTACCTCCTGGAATAGGGCGCCCCATGCCACCCCGACGGCATCGTTCGATAGTAGTAGTAGTAGTAGTAGTAGTAGTAGTAAAAGTAGCAGCAGCAGTAGTGCTAGTCCTGTGCAAATCGAAACGCACACGAAGACATCTTTTTTGTAGCATCCTTCCTTGTGTCGAGCAGCCATGAAGCATTCGTTGAAGAAATCGCCGGTTTTGGGGTGGTGCTATCGCAGAATCAGTCATACATGTGTAAATGTATATGTGGGTATACTAGTAATTGGATATAGTTCCTCAAGCGAGGCGCCTCAGAAAAAGCAGGTGCACCCCCAACGTAGCATGTGTCATCGGGCACGACAGGGTGCGCGGACGTCTGATGCCATGGTCGTGTGCTTCTTCCTGGCAGGGCTCGAGAATAGGGCAGCCTGATAGCTTTGGTGTGAAAAAAAGGCGACAAACACTTTTGCCACCACGTCTGGACGAAATCAGTTTTCTATTGCCGGCTACACTTCTGTACCACAGCATTATGCATGAGCCTCCAGCACGTGCGGACGTCATGGTTATTGGTGTCTCCTTATTTCATCTTTATTTTTTGTGTTGTCTTTGTTTTTTTCAAGTGCAGTACATGGCATTTTCTTTCTTTTTTTTGGAGAGAATGTTGCCGGGCTAGCTTGTGTGCTCTTTCGTGCCTTGTGTGTTTGGCATCCTCCGCCCCCCCCCCCCCCCCCCCCCCCCCCCCGCGCGCTGATTCGCAGTTTGTGACTACGAAAACTTGTGTCTTGGTTTACTAGGAATCACAAACCCTGCGTGTGGTGGGTGTCTTTGATGGCTATTTGAAACGGTTTAATGCGGAGACAGGCGTCTCCAAAACGTCATTGTGTTTTTTCAACGAAGCTAGTCGGCAAAGTCGGAGATCCTGCGCGTCCCAGGGCAAGATATCTGAGTTATCAGGTATATATTTTTGCATACGGTGCACCGTAACAGTTGCATGTCAGTATTGGAGCCGCACGTCGACATATGTTTCCCTGTATCTTTTTAAGCTGTTGGTCGAGTTGGTTGAGGACTGATGACTTTTCCATTTTTGGATGGGCGATCCAGGCCAGCGCCAGCTACGTATACAAGCATCATACGAACATAGCCATCATTGACCCATGGGTAGTCCACACCAACACGAGAACTCTACCAGGTACCTCTATCAATAAAAGATAAGATACTGGCGATCGACAGATCCACCCACATCTAGCTGTCCTATAGCTCCTTGTGTTATTGACAGCGCTTGTATTTGTTTGTCGAATTGCTTGTGGTCTCTTCCATATATAATTGGGCTATTGACACAACCGCACATAAACATCGCCAGCAACCAAACATAAACATCGCCGACCCGTGGGTCCTCTACACCTACACGACAACTCTACCGAGCACCTGTATGTAAGAATACACAACTAATTGGTTGTCGACCGATACACCTATCTAACTCTCCTACCATTGCTCCTTTCAAGCATCCGTGCTGCTACTGTGCGCATCTCGTGGTTCGGCGGAACACGACCCGACGCTACACACTTAGGGGCTAAAGACTTCCAACTCTCTTCCGATAGAGTTTCTCGTGCACAATTACCTGCAACTTATCCACGCGAATACTGTATCACACGTACAAGTCCACGGCACATGCCAAGCTACACCAGCCCACAAGCACCACGAAGAAACTACAACACCTCTGCTACCACGAGACCCATACCAACCACAAGCACCAGCTATGAAACATGCATTCCTTCCCCCCCTACGACACATCACGAAGCGTGTTGTGAAGGGATCGAACACCACGACATTGTTTCGGGGTTGGTTTCGGCGTCACCCTCCCCACCAATCATGAAACACCCCCCCCGAAGAGACAAACACTCATCAAGGACCGTACCGTGTGAGGACCGAACACGGCAAACGGTAGGTGTGCCACCGCCTGTTCGCGCGATAGTCATTTTCTACTTCCGGGACAATAAAGCATCGGTAACCGGTTGATGGAGGCTCTCTCACACAACTTCAACTTATCCAGACGCATACTATGTACCATACATGCAAATTCACCGTATATACGAAGCGAAGCGAATCACAGGCAGCCCTTATCAACCATGCACCCCCCCTTCTGCACGAAACACATACTCGGCAGAAAGCATACCATGTGAGGATCGAACACAACCAACGTTAGACCTGCCACGCGCGCCGCATCGATTCCACCTCCGAGATGTTAATGGACCGGCAACAGACCGATGAATGCTCTCCTACACAACCACAATTTGTCCATAGGCATACTTCATAACTTCAACCTCACGGTACCAAGCTATACTAATCATCAACACCACAAAGATTGAACGTAACACCTCCCCCCCCGCGAAACATATTCATCAGGAAGCGTACCGTGGAAGGATCAAACACAAAGAACGGTGGGGCTGCCACGATCTGTTCCCGCCGTGTCGTTTTCTACTTCCGGAACGATAGCATATCAGCAACGGGGGGACTAGAATGCAACGGTAACGGGGCGATAACGCAACAGCAAGCAAAAATCGAAACGGCAGTTTTGGACGCCATCAATCAAACACGTAGGAGTTCCCAACCAACCTAGAAGTAGTATATCAAGGCTAGACCGCCGGCCGTCACAGGCTTAATCTGCTTATCCTGCCGTCTTTGATGGCTACTGGACGATAATGTAACCGCAGCGGAACGAGACTGTGACGGCACAGGGGCAATGACATAATGTAACGGCAGCGGGACAAACCGTGAAGACAGAGAGGCTCTCGGTCGGGTTATTGGCGACTATCATTACTCGACGACGCCGCTTCCCGCGAGTACATCGCCTTTCTCAGCCCTCTATCCCCGACCTTGCTAAATGTAACCGTTCCCGATCCCCATCCTTGCTGAAGCTTGAATCTAAACCGTTCCCGATCCCCGCCTTTACCAAAGCTTAATTAAGGGGGTCAGCTTGGTTCTTGCCGTCATCGTAACCGCTGCGTTTGTCGACGTTGCCGGAGGCATCCTCTTGAGAATAATTCCCTGCTACCGCCTTGTCATTTTGGTGGCCATTCTTGGGGGGAGACGAACGAGGAATAAAAGGCACCAGGTAGTCGAAGATCTCCTGAAGCAGGTGTTGTTCGCTGTCCAAGAATTTCTTTGACACGATCGCGTAGGGCGGGCGGGTCGTTGCCACAATCACTCAGTGTACGCATCAACGCGAACGCGTCGAACAAGGCCAACGTCAAAAAAAATATTCACGGGGTGGAGTTGGGGGGGCTACTTGATTGGCCACGCTCGGAGGAGGCTTAAACTCCTTGAAAGCTGCAAAAAATATACACCTCTTGTTTCAACGAATTTCTCCCCGAAAACACGAATGCAGTTTTAGAGATGCTAACACGCTAGGATGGGGGCGGCCGATAGTCTGCAAGGACAATCAAACTACCGGGCAGGATTCTACGAATAGTAAAAAAATGTCAAGGGGCTCGGACTCTAGAGGTATCGTTGCGATGGTCGGCGTTGCGATAATCGTGGATCGTCCAGGATCGCCACACCTGATAACGCGGCCATTGTAGCTTCATCACACGTTCGGTATTGTAACACCGGTAAACCAAGGAAAAAACCTACGGTGTACCAACACGATATCACAATGCACTTCGAGCATGAACACCAGATATAGACTGGACAACGTCGCTCAGAGCTCACCCGCGTCTCTTCTTCCACTGTGGTGACCCCACAAGCACCATAGTCGTTTTCCGTAGCAACCTCAACGCTGCGCCCGCCTGACCCAGCGCAGCTACCGCCATCGCCGCCGCTGCATTCTCCGTTTCCACCATCGCTTCCCCACTGGGGGTACTTAGACAGCCGCATCTCCAAGTACGTGACCACAGCTCTCAGACCTTCCGAGTCATGGCGGAGGTCCTCCCATCGCTCGTGAACAGACGGTTCTACAGGCTGTTTCACAGAACTTTCCTCGGAGCATTCCTCAAAACATCCCCCAGAAACTTCCTCACAAATTCCTTCTGCAGCCCACTGGCAGGTAGGCTCATCTACTCCACGGCTGGGAAAGGGTTCGCCATCGACAGGAGGGGGCGACG